>MU188438.1:39256-62524 GCA_016904865.1 Pissodes strobi | reverse complement strand
CAAAACACAAAGAAATACCACAATATATCCCCACTAAATGGGTGGAATTAAATCACGAACTAAATGTGGAGCCTCTAACTGCACTCAAACAGAAAGCTTCTCTTCTCGCCGAACGGTCTAACTCGAAGAACTCTCGATTCGTTTTCGCCAATTTGCCTTTCTCCTTCCACGAGATCAAACGCTACCTCAAATCAACAAGTAGTGATGGGCTGAAACATGCCAAGTGATTTCGATACAAGGAATAATTAATGCATTGAAATCAAGTGATTCAAGAAATACCAGAGAATATTCCCTAACAAAACGAAAAACTTTTTAAAAATTTAAATCGACAGCTAGCATTTATAAGAAATAGTACATTCCTATTACTCGGCACTAACAATCGAATATTACAAAAACTACAGCCTGCCGTGTGACGTGTGATGAGATAAATATATTTAAAAGCAGAGGTCCCAAAACGATCTAACGATCTCAGATATGATCGGCCGGTGATTAAACCAAGGGGGTCCCAAAAAGTCATGAAATATTCAAACGGACAATAAAATATCAATCGACGAGTTTAATGCAGCGTACAGGCGGGTTTTATTAACATAATTCTTAAAAATATAAATCGGTTCGCTGGCCGTTCTACAGTAATGTAATATAAATCAAGCCAAGCTATCCTAATTCCTAATAACAATGTGCTTCGCTTATCAACTAAAATAAATACACTCACAACGTGTTATAAATGCCAATACAAATATATCGTTAGAATAGAGTTAATTTACATTAAGAAACGCGGCAGTTAGTAAACGAATTGTTAGCAAATCGAATCAATAAATGTAGAATTAATAAACCGATGAGTGCAAATTACAGCGTTTAATGCGGCGTATAAATGAAATTCAAAAATATTTGACGCTGGCAAAAAGCGACTGTTACAACTTAAAAGAACAAAATTCTATTCGTACCAAATAGTTATAACTTCGAATTGGTGCAAAATTAAAGGTATTACTGAAGGTATCCAAGACATCTCTGGTACTACGGAAACCGATATTTTTATAAGCGAGCGTATCTTTCATGTTGCGAATTATGAATTTACCATTCTCTCCGACGGTAGTATTGCACATAGGAAGATATTTCTGTTCTAAATATAAATGTCTTTTCGAAGCAATTTGTTCTTACTACAGTATAGTAAGTGCTAGTAATGAAGCGTGTGGAGCTGTACTTTATCAAATTTTAGACAGGCAAAATTTGCCAATTGGATATGCAGTTGTTACGTTTACAAAGGGCGAAACCCATAAATCGACGTTTTTTAATGAATTTATAGGGGTCCATTGGGCAATTGAATTATTTCGCTGCTGACTTTATGATCAAACATTTTTTGTTAAAACCGATCACAGACCGCGTGCAATAAAAGATTCTTCCTCGAAACTGACCAGAATGTTCCTTGACATAAAATAATATTATTTTGAAATTTATTACATTAAAGTTAAAGATAATGTAACAGTAGACGTTAATATCCTATAAATATCCTATAACGCACATGATATTTTTTAGAACCGCGCTTTTTAAGTTGAAAGCGATGCAAAATGGCACAGGTTAAGTCTTGTAATGTAATACTTAATGCAAATTTTATTATGAAATGAATGAATGATAAAATACCGAATAAAATATTAGAGTTGCAGGTATAGAAAAAGTATAGTGTGCAACACGTGAGAGCACTTGTTGCACGTTTGGTATACTACATGACAAGAAGTATTGAAAGTTTTCAAACGAGGAGGTTGAAAACGAGCGCCACACGAGTATTGTATACACTATTTCTCTTACGATCACCTATGAAAATCATAGAAACAGCACACTCTAGATTCTTAAGAAAACGGTTAATATCACAAGCGTGTTGGAATAAATTATTCAAGACTAGTGTTGAAAGGTACTTGTAGTGTTGAAACGCAGCGAATTTCCTGCTATTTTGAATAATTCAATTACGCTTTTTTAAGCCTATTTTTGCTAAAATTCAATCGTCAATCTCTCCTAGGGGGAGCGAGAAATCCTGGTCCTCAGAGTCAAATAGACTGCGGAAGGGTATCTGCCGCCTATTTCCTTCTAGCTCATAGCAGGCCACGTTAACCCTACCGAATATACGAAACTTAATTCATTTGCCCTAGCGTTCCGCGATTCGCCTAGCCACGCACGGGTCACCACTTTCAAGATCGCCACTGTTTCCGGTAGCTAACAGAACAAAGGATCCAGACATTTCCTGTCGCGCAGACAGAGGCAATGACCGTAGACCATCATGGATCTCGACTAACTCCTCCTCTTGGTCCTCCCTTTTCCGCGCACACCCCCAAGAGTTTCTTCTCCTCTGGATGGAGACTGATACTTCTTCTATAATAGAGGAACTAAAGCTATAAAAGCGGTAGCTCTGACCAAAAACGAGAGTTCTCTATCCGTTAAGTTTACAGTTAGTCTACAGTTCGTAGTTAAGTCTTTGAAATTCTAATTTCTAAGTATAAGCCAGTCAGTTTTAAAAGTGAAAGTTATCTACCCACCCAATAATTTATAAAGTCTCATGTTAAAGTTAATTCTAAACATCTTAACAGTAAGTTGCTGCACTGCGAATTAATTTAACATTCTCAGTGAAAAGCCAGAGGCAATTTAATTTCAGTTCAGTTCATATTTCACAAAACTTGCGAAGCAAGTCTTTCTGAAAAGACTTGATTTGTCCCCGTAAAGCGCTCATTAAGAGACCCGCTTAATAATTGACTATCAGTGATTCCGTAAATTACGTTCGACAATTAACTACCGTTTAGGGCAATAACTCGTACATTCGGAAGACCCACTCGTTTGCAAATAATGTGTTTAGTGGTAGTATTGACCATATGTAAGTAGGCAGTGTATTTACTTATTAGACTATGTGCCTTTATAGATCATATTAACATTTGACCGATATTCTGTCAGTGTCTGTCCATTTACCACTATTATTCAACTAGTAATATGTAATAGGATTTATAGACCTATCTCAGCTCTGTGTTATAAATCGCATTTATGATAGCTCAGAAGTATTTCTCTATCGATCAACACCGTAGATAATCACTTTCTTAGTAAAAAGGTGAAGCGAATCCACAACAATAACTTGTCGCCTGCCTAAAAAGCTCCCTATAGGTTCATTTTTGTAACCGCACGCAAAAATAAATACGATCTCAACCAAATAAAAAGGCAGGCCATGACAGTATTGTCCTCATTCGCCAAGTCAAAATGTCGAATCAAATATGCTGTAAAATTAACACTAGTTGCCATTTGCCATCTGTTTAAATAGAGTGGTGTTGAAAATACTTTTGAACACGTGTGTTGAAAAACTTTTCTTCACACGTACGTGTGTAAGGTATTTTCTAGCCAAGCCAATCATGTTTTTTTCCGCTTTTTCATAAGTGGCCTTAGGAAAAAAACCCTGTTTCAATACTAATGCTGAAAAGTTGATTTCAACGCGCGTATAATATTAATAGTTTTCTCAAGAAGTTAATGCCTCATGCTAAATCTCCTCATTTGAAAACTAGTACTCTCAATACTTGTTATGTAATATTCTATTTTAAACGTCATGTTTACAATATTTGTCCTAGGAGTGTAAAAAACAATCGATTTTATAAATAGCAATTATTTATTTAAATGACACTTCGAAAATGTAGTTTGAAGACTTTAGAAATGTTGTCTATTAATCAATCTTGAATTGTTTTTGATAGCACGGTGTTTCTGTGCGTTATTTATCGTTTTCGAAGGCAGTAAAACATTTCAATCATTAATGAAATAATTTTCAGATTTTCGCTGCTCAGCTTCATCAATAAGAAACTGAACTATTAAAATCCCATTTAAATTGCAAGGAGAAAATTAATAATCGAAACTTTTTAATGGAACTGCCGGGTATTAGAGATAAGAGGATTTCATTGTTGGATTCCTATCATAAAACGAAACGACTTCTTTCAGAACATATTTTTAGATGGAGTTTGGAAATTAACTAGTAACAGAAGGATTTGGCAAGATGGATCAAAAATCGTGATTGAAAATGAAGCCTCATTTTTACAAAAGACGCACATAGAGATTGTTATAATCTAAATTCTGTTCTAAAGTTGGACTTGAAATTGTTATATAATATAGAATATTATTATCAGCAGATGACGCTGGACGACAATTGGTTATCAAATTAAAAATTAAGAGATAAGAATATTGCAATCGAATAAAATTACTAGATCAAACGAACTTACCTGTAATGAAGTTCGATCGGAATTATATGAAGTCCTCGTCGAAGTAAATAAGAATAAACGTAGTTCCCCATTCCGTACCGAATACCACGAATCCAAAGTAAAAACAAAACCTCGGTGTCAGCACTAACACCCGCCCGGATTCTGGAAGTCATTCTTGAAAGAGTTTGCTGAAAAATAAGGCAGGTAAGGAAATCCAAGGGATTGGACCGCAAGTCCAAAGGAAAGAAGGGTGGGTCTTATTTACTTCGACGAGGACTTCATATAATTACCATCGAACTTCATTACAGGTGAGTTCGTTTGATCTAGTAATTATATTTCGTCCTCGTCTTCGTAAATAACAATAAACGTAGATGTTTAAAGACAATAATTAACTGCTTAATTTTTCTGCACCGAATTGAAAATAATCAGTTGGAACTGATTATTTCGGCGCATTTATTAAAAAACAACACAATATATTATAAGATCATAAAAATATAAGAGAAATGAACAAATTAACAAAGCATCATGCTTACAACTTTAAGTACTCAAAACTGCCACTGCAAAACTATAGGCATCGTTAATGGGTCTCTTATAAAAAATCGCGAAGGTCCTAGAACTATTGGACCAACCAGCTGCTGATCTAATAATATCCATAGAAACACCTTTATTATACGCTATGGATGTCGATGCATGACGGGTGGAGTGAGACCCATATTCCGATGTACCAATCCCCGCATTATGCAAAACCTTTCGAATCCATCGAGATATCGATTGAGAGGTTGCATTATGATGGGGTTTTTTGAAAGTTATGAGTAATCTATTACAAGAAACGGCAGTGCGAAACGGTCTTGTTTTCTGGATGTAAAAAAGCAGAGTTGTAGCCACACAAATATTCCGATCGTCTGTAAAAAATGGCAAACCAATGACTGGTTGTAATTTATTAGGGCCTGAAGTTTTGATTCTACTCTGGATAGAAATACTCAGACCCTGGTCGGAATCTTGAATATTTTATAGCGCAATGAGAGATAAAGTTTGGACCCTCTGCCCCGAAGCGAGGGCTAATAGCATAGCCAATTTATAAGAAAGAAGTTCCAACGAAATTTTATTATTGTCTAACTTCCGAAGATAAGTCAAAACGACAGAAGGGTCCCATGTATTTGTATATTTCGGTCTACTAGGCCTTAGGTGAAAAATGCCTTTAAAAAATCGCTTAACTCTATAATCTTGTGCAATTTCTGGGCCTACGATCTGAGCTATAGCAGATCTATGGCAATTAAGGGTACCATATGAAGCGCCCTTATTAAATTCTTCTTGGAGAAATTTTATAACGGTTGGGATAGTTGCAGCAAAACAACTCTCCTTTCTTGCAACACAGAAGTGCCACCATGATTTTAAACCTACATTATACTGATTTAAAGTAGATGCTGTTATTGAAGCTATGCATACATCCAAAGCGCCTGCTGGAACTCCACGTGAAACTAACGCTTGCTGGATAAGAGCCCGACCACCAGGGTAAGTTGAGGCCAAAGAGGGTGTGACATTGACCTATTGAAAGATAAAAGTAAATCTATGTTAGGCTGAAGGTAAACCGGAGGACATTTTTGAAGAGAAGTAAAAATCGGAAACCAAGGTTGCGTAGGCCAATATGGGACCACTACTATTCCTTCTGCTTTATCATGAATAAACTTTTGTAAGACGCGAAGGATTAGAGAAAAAGGAGGAAAAGCATACAATTTTAGACCCTCCCAACTTAACGTAAAAGCATCTACCCAGAAAGCGTCAGGGTCACGATGCCAAGAAACAAATTTTTGACATTTTTTGTTGAGCCGACTCGCAAAAAGGTCTATATCCGGAGCACCAAAAAATGAAATAATGTTATTATAATATTTGTCGCTTAGTTCCCATTCTGTCTCGAAAGTAGTCTTACGAGATTGCTCATCCGCAATTGAGTTATCTTTGGAATTGATGTAAGAGGCAAATATATAAAGGCTTCTCTCTTCACACCAACGCCAAATACCCGAACAAAGGTTATTCAACTTGGGGTATTGAATACCCCTCATTCTATTAATATAGGCAATGGCGGTTGTATTATCTATTCGTAATAAAATATTATGGCTACGAAGGGTATGTTTCTTCCCCTCCTCCAAAGATCAGAAACCATTTGTTTTCACACACAACACACAACATGCACCCCAGCCAGTCAAGGAAGCAACTGAATATATTTCTTCTGATACAATTTGAGCTATTTGGAATATTACGCAACCACCACCTGAGGTCCTCATGCAGACCAGGAGAAATCGTCATGGTTCTGTCATAATTACCACCAGAATGGCGTAATGCCAAAAATTTTACCCTCTCTAATGACTTAGTATACCCCCAACCATAACAAATAGCCGGGCATATGGACACTATCTTGCCCACAAACTGAGCAAAATATCCTATACTGCATTTTTCTGTTTTTAAAATTTGTTTTATGAATTTTAAAAGAGGTGGCTTTTTATCTTCAGGGAGGGAAATAGTCATATGGACTGAATCATAATTAAAACACAGATAACGACATGTTTGCGAGGGCGTCAACACACTTTTTTCATAATTTATGACAAAACCAAACTGCTGTAAGATAGATATGGTGAATTTTACATTCTGAGCACACTCCTCAAAAGTGTTTCCAAACAACAAAAAATCATCCAAAAACAAAACTGAACAAAAGCCTTTTTCTCGTAAGAGGGCAATAATTGGCTTCATCAATTTAGTAAAAACGTATGGAGCGCAGTTTAGGCCAAAGGG
Organism: Pissodes strobi; assembly: GCA_016904865.1. NCBI lineage: Eukaryota > Metazoa > Arthropoda > Insecta > Coleoptera > Curculionidae > Pissodes > Pissodes strobi. The sequence goes on along the minus strand of MU188438.1, from coordinate 55,526 downwards.
CATGCAATTATATTCAAAAAAATTTCCTGCAAATTTAAATCTTAAATATTTCCTATGTTTCTTAGCAACAGGAATTAAGAAATATGCATCTTTAAGATCCAAAGTACATGTAACCATTTTGTTATATAATATTACACACTGTCTGGTGATTTTCTAACTTAAATGCTTTGTTGTAATAAAAACATTAAGTGATTTTAAATTCAAAATAAGGCGTTTAGAGCCATCGGGTTTAGGAACCAAGAAAATACTGGAAATAAATTCTCGTTTACTATGTTTTACCTCACTAATAGCACCTATATTTAAAAGATCTCTAATATACGTATTTAGAAAAATTTTCTCTGAATGAGTCCAACTCCGTTCAGAAGGCTCGAATTTTTGAACTGGAGTACTAATAAAAGGTAAATTAAGTCCAGTAATCCAAGATAGAATATTTCTATCTTGGGTAATAGTCTGCCAATTTTGTAAAAAATATTGGAGCCTACCAACTAAAGTACACACCTCATTTAATACTTCCGGCGATTGTCCTTGGGTCGAACATTCGACCTAGATGGACGTTCCTGCGTGAACGAACTCCGTGAAAACTGTTTCTGTCTCCCCTGATGGGACGAGCCGCTGCTCTGACGTCCACCTCGACTGGCTCCTCGAGGTAGTTGACGAGATGGACGACGTAAGTTTAAAGGGTTATCCTTTGGTACAGAAAAGGGTTTTTTGGTGGAACTCGACGGCTTCAAATCCAAGGCAGTCTTTTTAATGTCCTTATTCGCCTTTATGCGATCTCCCAGATCACTACCAAATAACCAACCATCCGCTGACTACTGTCAATGTGTCTTTTAAGTCTTTCCGAAGATTTAAAACTAACAAATCTCGTCGAAGGACTGAATATTTATGATGCAAATCCAAAAGTAACCTGCTTGTGTCACTGGCCCGCCTCATCCCGCCCCTGGCAGCTCCTGTCAGACAGTCACGACAGACGGCAAGAGCGCACCAGTTCGTCGTACAACTAGAAACTCCTAGAACATCGCTTTACAAGAACTCCTTTGTCTGGCGCACTGCATCACTGTGGAACTCACTCCCAGAACATCTGTTTCCCACTAATTACAACTTACAAATATTCAAGAGCCGTGTCAATCAACATCTTCGCACACACACCGCTCGTCGAGCGCCATAGGGTCTCCCTTTAGTGTGTGTGCCACTGCCATAAAAAAAAAAGCCAGCTCTATATTGCTCCGGTTTCCTTCCCCCTCCTCTTCTGAAATAAGCCCAGATAATAGTTGGCCTAAAGCCGAAAGAGCAGATCCTACTTGGCTCTGTAAACCAACTAGGGTGGCATCTCACCGCATAACCTGCTCATTAATTGCAGAAACTATTTCACAATTGAGGCGTGGACTCCGTAGAAGGGGACAGTTTTCCGTAGGGGGATATTTTTTAATTAAGGCATTTAGACCGTCATCACCCAAGCCCTTTCCCAAAACCACAGACCATCTGCTGACTAAATCGGAATGAATCTTCGGTCCAACCACTTCTTGAAGAGGCTCCACATCTCCCAATATCGCCAAAACATCTTTGTCCAAAGACGAAGCCAAGAAACCATTTGGGTCAGGAGCAGGCATCTCCTCTGAAAGATAAAGGTGACCATTGACAGAAGAAACATTCGCTAGGCTTCATAGTAGGCTTGGAAAAAGCAAATTATAATCAATCCAATAATTTTTATAAATTTTACTAATAAGCAAATGTAATAAATTAGTGGTGATATAAGTATCAAGGGATCAAAAAAAAACGGAAAATACACCATAATATTTTACAGATAAAGTTGGTATTTTCTAGAAATAAAAACATCCAATCTGCTGCCATAAGCAGATCCGCCACCATATGCAGATTTATAATAATGCAAGGAGTCTATTGCCATAAATAGAACCGGATGGAAAAGAACTGCCTGTGTCGTAGAGCACACCATAATGCTCTAGAGCACACCATATTGCTCTGGTAAAGCATACCATAATGCTTTAGAAAGAGTATGAGTAGAAAATGGCCTAACCCATTCTTCATAAAACGGCAATGAAACAAAACAGTAAACAAAAAATTAACTTACCTATTACGCTTCCGCCTACGTCGCAGTCGGCGACGGTTCCTTGCGTTAAATTGAAGATAATCCTCACTATCACTACTTGAACTATAATGTCTTTTTCGAGTGTCTGACATAATTACCGCCGGAAAAAAGCGCTTAAAATTATTTAACACTAAAAACGCGACGTAACAATTCGGCACGAGAACAAGGAATGACTTCCAGAATCCGGGCGGGTGTTAGTGCTGACACCGAGGTTTTGTTTTTACTTTGGATTCGTGGTATTCGGGGCGGAATGGGGGAACTACGTTTATTCTTATTTACGAAGACGAGGACGAAATATAATACTCTGATGTATGGACACCACTAAACTTCTTATCCGTCAGAACTTACCCAGGACTATACCCAATATCTTCTTCCAGTACCGTCTGAAAACCACCTACACTAGCTCAGCTCAGGTTGGTCCGATGTCTATCTTTCTCCACTAAACAAGTTCCAAATGGTGTCCGAGGATATGAAAATAAATCAAGATAGGTTAAAGTCAAAGTCGAAGTTGGACCACGCTAAGTTTTGTTGGCAAAGCCCTATCGTTATGGTTACGGACACAGTTAAAAAACTTCAAAATAAAAAGAAATGAGTTCAAACTCTAGTATCATGAAAATAATTACCTGTCGTATTCTACGTTACCTGTGATCTGTTATCAGACCAGTTCTAGATAATTAAATAACATCAGAATTGAAGCCAATACTTTTATAAAAAAATAAGCTCCTCTAGCTTTATAAAAAATTTCGCTAGGACGAGAGAACCAGCTACTTCGTAGTAAAATTTTCGTAATGTCACAGACTTCTGATTAGTTAAATTGTCAAATTGAATTGGAAATTGGAATTTTAAAATGTGTCATAAAAAATTGTAATGTTAGAACGTTAACCTCAACGTTAGCCCGAACCCTGCAACCTAGACGGCGATAACTTTATCGGACGTTACCACACAAACTATTCTATGTTAATTCAACTCGGATAGAATAGCCTCTCCGTAAGCCCAAGTTACAAGTTCCTAACAAAAGCCAAATCAAATGCTATGTTATGATTTTGATATTAGCGCTGAAAAAAGAAAAGGAAAATAGATAGATTCCTCGGTAATAAAATGCACTAGGAAATATTCAAAAATCTAGTACTCGAGAGAGTAAATTAATGGAACTATGCCAGCGTAGCTACACTTCACAAATGGTTACTCTCTAAACCCTAGTCTTTGAGATATTCGAAAATAAATACTATGGTAATTATTCAAGCTGTTAAAAAAAAGTTATATTGCTGAATTCTGATAATTAATAAGTCTTTACGGTGTGGTGATGCAAAAATTCTACAAATCACTAACGGCAAATTATAATTGTCACTTATCTGTGTTTATGGACATCTCGAAAACCAGAGCAGGAATTTCCATATTATTCATCGGACTTCTAAAAACTGTCCCCGGACTTGTTACTGTCAACCAACCAGCTAGAAAATGGTCATGAATCTGATATCCGACATATTCTGCAGTCTTCAAAAAAAAAAACTAAACTAAGGAGTAGCCTAGTTTGTAAGGTTCCAAAGGTTCTATACTACGCTACGGGGAATCCGAAACTAGAATCCCAAAACTGGGGTTCATCAAAACCTCCCTGGATAGCTTATAGAAAGTATGTGATAATCGTCATTACGGGCGTTGATAGAATTCTACTTTCTACTGTAACAACTGCCCTCGTCTCCCGAAGGTTTGAACCGGCATACAATCTATTTCATCTCAAAATTAAATGTATTTTCAGGGAGCTACTACCTTTGCTCCAGGAAAACTTTTTGGCCACTGAAGAAACAATTGACTACGTAAATCAATAGCAACCTATTCTCCTGTTTTTCCTTCATTCTAGATTAATAAACAGAAAATTCTGTAAACACGTCAAAAATGTCCGCATTAATCTAAATACCTTAAATGACAATTTACCTACTGTTGTCGTGAAACTAGTCAGGTTTGACCTTATCGAGAAATAGTAGAGATGGTTATCCAGGCGATATACCTTCCTATAATGACTTCTAAAAATAAAAAGAATTTCCACCGGTAACAAGATATACTATTATAACAAGCAATCAATACACTTTTTTATGGATAAATTTCTTCATCCAAGATTCTTGCAAATTGTGGAAGATCACGAAGAAATTTAATCTCATGAAAGTTTAGCGTTGAATAATCAAAGTTACCCGTTCTACTATGCGTATCAACAAGGTATTTAATAATTTCAAATTTCAATAATAAGAATCTTCTAAAATAGCGAGACACTCATGACAATTAAAGACGCTACATTGACCACCATCCTCTTGCTCCACTTGTTTTCAATTTGAAATAGTGCAATTTCTCCTCTATTATCTAAACCTAAACGTTGTAATATTAATGTATAATATGTTATTCAACTTATGCCTAATTCGGCGAAATCATCATGCATAATCCCCTACTGACAGGGTTTATCCATATTTGATTCCCTGTTTAAATGGGCTAGACCGCTAATCACCCTAATGGACAATAACATTATCCAATGATTGATTATAGTGTTAAACTATATGGAGATTCTGGGACAATGAAGAAGGTTTAATATGCATAACAAAGCGAGTTAAGAGAAGTTTTAAACTTACTTGTTTCGAGTTCGTTCCAAGTGACCTGCCTTTCATTTTTTATGGCAAATAAAACTAAATCGAACAAAGTCAGTTGCTACTACGTAATCAGCTAGCCAAACTGGCCTGGGAATAGTAGCTGACTCTTTTTTAAAACTGTCTAAATAAACTCTGTCACCCTAAGTCTCAATCTTTAACTTCGTATACAAAAGTGGAAGTAGTGTGGTGTAATGTTGGTTACATTCATCTATTTGTAGCTGCCCTTAGGTATTTAAATAGTTATTATGATGCGAGCATTCAAGGATAACCGGTAACAGCTTGCGTGTTATTGGTATGGTCACTGTAATTTAAGGAAATAGCGAGTGGTCGTGTGAAAATTACGCTGTTGCGCTGGACACTTCGTGGTTCCTTGAGAAGATTCTGGAAGGCTGGTGGCAGTGATATAAAACGCTCGCGCGACCACCGCCTGCAGTTTCCTGCACCTTCCTACATAGTTTTGGAATTTTAGAGTGTGATTAGTTATTTATTCGTGCACGAGGCTAAACAGTATTTTAAATTGATCATTTCTTTATAGCTGTGCTGAATGTAGCCAAACTAACACAAATAAAAAATTTAATCCGGAATTTAATACAGTAAATTGTGAATTTGATCAGATTTTCTTAGCCTTAAAAAGTTTTTCGCAAGAGCAATGGGAAACAGTTTGAAAAAGATGTCTGTGTTTCCTCCAGTCCATATTTAAAATGTATAGACTTTGTCGATCATTGACGTAAAATAGCAATTAAAAACAGTTTTTTACAGTCTATATTAAAAATGTATGTAATTGTCTATAGCCACAATAAGGTTCCATGAACAATTTGACAAATTATGGAAATCTTTTCTCCCCTGTCATGTGTGTCACTACCCCTGAATAGCGACATTGACAAGTTCCATCTAGAAGTTATTTCTTTTGGTTCAAAAACAACATACAAGAAATACAAAAACCTGTAGGGTTCTATGTAGCCAGAACCATGTCATTTAACGCCAGAGCAAACATAAAAAAACGGCTAGAAATGATGTTGACTATGACTACTACGTTAAATTGTACATGCACCTTATAGCATTGCAATTCAGAGAACGTTTCATTGATTTGAGTAATATTTTGATATTGGTTGCGCATGTGCCGTTTGATTGTATTGTATTATTAAGCTGCTGGCACAAGGGAACGAAGGATTCCATTCGTTCGCATTGCTGAGGATTCGCCCCCATTCGTTCGTAGGTGTGGACGGTGATTTCCAGCGATTTTATGAGGGCGCAGATGGCCGCGAAGGGTCAGCAGTGCCAACGAACGTTTCCCGTCACTTGTCGGTAAATTAAAAAGATCAAAAGGAAATGCCTTGCCGCGAATGCAGAAATGATGCAGTGTAAACGCGTATTAAAAAGGATATCAGTTTTCTATAAGAGCGCGAATTGATGGAACGCTGTCGATGCAAATATTTCAGGTCATTCGTTTAGGTGTTGCAGGCCTTGAGGAATGTTTCCAGCGAGCGGGTAGGAACGCAAACGATTGCGAACGAACGACAACGATACAATGTGTCAGCGGCTCTATTAAATGATAGTTATTTTGTTTTTACCAAATACTTACCTACATGAATATAATTTTTTTAGACCAATATCAATATCAATAATAATTGAATTCCTTAAGGCAATCACACACGTAGAGAAACTCCTCAAGGTTTAGACTGTGTAGTCCAGGCCTTGAGCATTTCCTCCATGTGTGTGAATTCTTTAAACTGGAAGCAAACTGTACAGTCAGGAAAATAGACCTTTCCGAGTCCTGTACAGGCCGGACTAGACAAAGGGGATCCCGATGTGTGTGTTCTAGAAGCGTCTAGCTGCACTAGAAAGGATTTTGGTTGATAAGCTTCGCGCATGCTTAGGGTTTGGCACACATTTGACAAAAGGCTTTTAATTTTAGGTAAATTGCTTTCAGTGAGCCTGTTAGTGCAGTGGTGCTTGTGATAAAGCGGCCCTGGTTCGATTCTCGTCAGTGACGAGTTTTTGTTTGTAAAAAGTTTATTTCTTCATTTTTGGCATACCTTGGGTTAGTTTTGGCTAGTTTTTATTGGTTGCACCCCCGTAGCGAGCGAAGCGTGAAGTGAAATGGTCAACGTTTCATCATGCGCGAAGCTTCGCAATCGAAATCCATTCTGGGGCAGCTAGACGCTCGTGTGTGTTCTGGCCTTTCGTTTGTGTTCAGTTGTCATTCAATTTCCATGATACGCGTATATCTTGCTGAATGTTGTGATGTCAAACCAATAACTGTTTCTTTTTTCTCAGTCAAAGGAGTGACCAATTATATATTTAATACGTCAATCCTGAAATAGTTGTCCCAATTTTGAGGGAAAAGTCTGCCATTTGATAACCTTTCTTTACACGATGTGCTTATGCGCTTTTCGCGGCGGCAAATTTACGAGCAATTTTTTGTTTAATATTTTTGTTAATATTTGTTGGTAAACAATACATAAAAGAATCCGGCCAAATCCACTCAGCGTATCACAATTTGATCCATTTCTAGCAGAACATATTGCTCGTTATGGTGAACAAGGATCGGGTAGTACTAATTATCTCTCAAAACACGTTTATGAGGAGTTTATTGGAATAAATGTAAAGAGAGTACAAGCTTTTATCACCGACGAAATAGAAAAATGTAGATTCTACCCCAGCCATATCGTATAATGACCAAGTAGCATTGATTGTAAGATATGTGCAGCAAGATGGAATTCCAGTTGAGTGTTTTTTGATATTTCTTCCGAATGTTGGGCATAAGGCGAGAAATATGTTCAAGAGAATAAATACTCTAAATAAAGCTTTGCAAAAAGTTGAAATAAGCATTACGCAAGGTATTGAGTTATATGATCGCTAATTGCGGTCATTGAAACCGCCCGTAATAGATTTGATGAATATTAAGATGATGCGAAAAAAATCTTTGCAGTAAGTGAAGTAAGGATAATAAGAGAAACAGAATACAAAAATTAAAACCGGCCGAAACTAAACTCAACGAGATAGTTATGACTGGAATAGATGAATTTAGAGTTTCAACCTGTTTATCCATTATTGATCCTCTCATAGTTCAAGTTGGCAAACGACGGGCTTGTTACGAAGAATTTAACAAAAAAAACGGTACCTTTATTACGGAAGAGCTATCAAAACGATCTGGATGTTAATTTACAAGACGAAGTAATACATTTCGTTGAGCATTTTTTATACACTCTAACAAATACATAGAGTACTCCATTTTAGAATTATTTAAGTGGTTTACTAAAATAGATTTAAAAAGCATATATCCCAATATCGACATTGTTTTTAGATTGTGCCTTTGTCTACCTGTCTCAAACTGTTCTGCTGAACGTAGTTTTTCGTGTTTGAAACGCATTTTAACCTATCTAAGATCGACTACAGATCTTTTAACAACCCCCACAGAAAATTATCCAAAATAGTTAAATCTGGGCTGTTCGGTGGCCACCTAGAAGGCTCAAATCTTCCAATCCAAACTTCAAAATGCTGCTGCCAAATCACTTCATTATTATGATTTTTTAAATCTGGGACTACTCCATTTATTAATTTCAGATATCGGTTTCCATTCATACTACCGTCAAAAAATATTGGACCAATGACGCCGTCTGTATGTTTTATTTCCTGAAGAGCTTTGGTTATTTCAGTCCACTAATAATACACTTTTCTTCTGTTAAAACCCCCAGAAGTTGAAGACTTGTCCGTCCAAACTATTTTATTAAAAAATCGTGCATCTTGCTCCAAACGTTAGATCATTTCCAAACAAAAAAGTAAGCGAGCAGCTTGATTTTCTTCAGATAATTGCTGTACCATTAAAACTTTGTAAGGGTGGTATTTATACTTTTTCAGAGTTCTCTGTATCTTAGCATAGGATTTGCCTAGCGTTTCAGACACCCGTCTAATGGATTTCTCCGGACATTCTAAAATTACAAGCTAACGGAATTAAGATGCAGATACTAAATAAAGAAAAAAATACCTTGAAACTGCGGAAGAAGCTGTAACTCTTCATTTTCATAATTTTCGTTTCGTTTCGTTGTGGTGGGTTGTCAATTTAAAATTAATAACCCTGTACTTTACTCGTATGAAAGAACGTTTTTCACCTTAGAAGATTTCCACATGCCTCGTTAGTTTCCTACTTTGATAACCAGTACTTTCAAAACTTCTTATGCAATGTACCATCGATTTAACCGTCCAAGTAACCATTGAAATGGGCATTTTCTGTGGTGCGCTTGTTCAAACTATATATCTTTTCTTCTTACGAAATCTATTATTTTAGGCCTATCATCGATAACAGCATTCTTCCTTATAGATACTGGCGTTTTGCCTGGTTAAGTAGAAGTGTAAGCTTGTAGATTTTAAATTGACCCCGCCTTTTAAAATCTATATGTTAAAAATTTAAATTGAACATTTGGAGCTTTTGATACCCCATGCCCCAAACTTGTTTATTCCCTCAAGACACCTTTTGGCTTCTGAAAATAAATAATTTTCAATTTTCTTCGAAAATTGTCATCCCCACATCAGTTTAGTAACTAGCTTTTTTCTACATTAGTAATATTACGGCTATAGAACATCATCAAATAGGCACGACTGATTCATTTGTAAAACACTGGTCATCAAGCCGTAATGCGTAATGGCCGACCTCGTACTCCGTATAAACCCCAAAAACCAGAGCAAATTTAGCATAGCATCATTAAAATGCCAATCCGGTCCGAACTGACCAAGCAATTTGAATAAAGCACATCTTTATGTGTCACGTGATGTTTTATTAGCGACACTACACGCAGCTGTTTTATGTCGGCATTACGAAATGAAATGTTTTTTCTGTGCCACTGATGGTATAATACTTTAACAGTAGCGGAACAGGCATATACGTTATCTTACAAATTTCAGCCCAAAAAATTACTGGCTTTATGCAATAAAGAATAGTCTGAATTATACTGTTCCTAATGAGTAGACAAAGCTGCTTGGTGATACTAAAATTTGATGAAGATTTGGGTATTTTCATCAATGGGTTTCAGCATTTCGATTCTGGTTCTGGTAGGTGAGAGTTGGTGGCTGAAGAAGTATGAGGATATGGTAGATTCAGAATGGCGTTAATACTAAGCAGACTACTTTTTAAATCTCAAGTCACAAAATAGAGAAAGTATTATTTTATTACGTTTTATGTTGCATATTTTGCTTTAAATTATTTTTTTCTTCGATATTCGCCACTAGCTACGGAACTACGGTGTAGGAATAGGCTAGATACTCATTTTAAAATATTGTTTTTAACATTTGATTTCCTTATTCCTGTGGTCTTTTTTGTAAAGTGTGCACTTTTCTTTTAATAAATTCTCATTTAAATATTGATATATTGATAAGAATTATGTTGAATAATTATTAATTAAATTGAATTTTCTAAAAGGTAAACATTGCTTGAAATTATACTAAAACTCAAGAATTGTTCTAAATACGGTGTTAATGTCTATATGATTAATATCATCGCTTAACCTATAAAATGAATGCCAACTTACGCAGGTAGCAGTTAAAGCATTAATCATGCTATGAACTGTTTAGAAACAAATGTGATATGTAATCTTAGGCTAAATGTTCGATTAAAGTAAACATTGATACGGTGAAAGATTTTTCTCTTTCAACTCAATATAATATGTTGTCGCCTTTGAAAAACATGTTAAATCCTTGGAATTAAATACTTTACACTTCACCTTTTTCCTGGTATCATTTTCCAGTTTCCAGACTCCTAAATTTTTCTTCCAAGTTTTTTATTCAGTGTTATTCTGACTTTTCTTTGACCTTGTTGTTGTTCTCTTCTTTTTTTTTAACAATCCTTCTATTGTTCTACTCGGAAGACTTGTAAGTCTTACTGTAGAAATTGTATTTTTGCTGTTTTTAAGGCTACACTAGAATAAAATAGTTTTAGATGGAAATCGAATATCGACAGATATATTATTGAAGTGAAAACTTTTTTGGCGTGTTCAGCACAGTTTTTCCTGGGTAATGAACGAGAGTGAGGCATCAGGTTCGTCAGGCTCGGCTATGTAAGGCTCATTCCATTAAAGTCGATTCGAGTAGACTTCACCCAAGCGAGAGAAACAGTGAGACAATAAAAAGAGGTATAAGATATTTAAGGTCTTATTTGGAGGACTCTATAAGTCATGTCAGTTTTAGTAACATATTAATTCGAATAATCATTTATCTAACTGCCAAAGTATAAACATAATAATTAACTAATAAAAAATTCACAGTCCTTCACAAAGATGCAACCGGGGGAGACATTGAAAATGCCGAAGCCTTATGCAACGCTTACTAAATTTGAAATCTGAGAAAACTCATAATTGTGGAAATATAATAGTTGATAGAAGTTTGGGTGAGACCAGGTTAGATTACGTAAGTTTACTTTACCAAAATATACTAAATAAATGCATATTACTTCAAGTTTCATTTTTTTCTACAATTTATAACTTTATAAGTGTGGTTGACAAAGCAAAAGATCATTTGCATTCGATTCGTCTGACATTCTTCGATCTAACGATTTGAGACACGACTGCTCTGTCGTGAGAAAGTAAAAGTCACCCTCACCCACCCTTAACACAATCTAATGTAAAAAATTACTTTTAGCAGATTACGTAAGTTTAGTTTACCAAAATATACCATATAAATGCATATTACTTCAAGTTTCGATCGTTTTTACAATTTATAACATTAGTGGTGTTTGTGAAAACTGCATTCGTTTCGTCTCTCAATCCCCGATCTAACGCGGTTAGTTTCACTTAGCATCAACTTATTATAGTCATTTGAGTCGGTTCCAATACGTTATAATCAATTTTAATAGATTTGGTTTAATTTGATTTATTAGTAATCTAAACAACTTTCGGTTAGTTTCACTTAGTCTCAACTTATTTTAGTTATTTTAGTCAGTTCCGATACGTTATAATCAATTTTAATAGATTTGGTTAGTTTTGGTAAGCCGTCTAATAAACTATCGGTTAGTATCACTTAGCCTCAATTTATTTTACTTATTTGAGCCGGTTCCGATACGTTACAATCAAGTTTAATAGATTTGGTTAGTTTTGCTTTATCGTCTAACCGCCTTTCGGTTATCTGCACTTAGAATCAACTTATTTTAGTCATTTGCGTCGGTTCCGATACGTTATAATTATTAAGTTTACTAAATTTGGTTAGTTTTGGTTAGTTGTCTTATCAACTTCCGGTTAGTTTCACTTAGTCGATACGCAGTGGCGTAGCTAGAAATGTGGGCGCCGGGGGGCAAGCCTATCCGCTGGTGCCTAAAACAAACCTATATTTTGTGTATATACGCAAATTATTTCAAAAACAATACATCATAATATTAAACGTATATTTTTGAAGTGAAACTTCTTAACGCGCGCCGGGAGTAAAATTTGAAAGTCGCGATCCCGACACACGGCGGGCGAGCTGGCAGGGAACGGAAAACGGTCACGGACGTTTATTCTGATATCTTTGTTAGTTTACAAGATAAAAATACGGGCTTTGCTGTATTACCTTGTCAAGACATAAGCGAAACTTTTATGAAGAATAGTTTTTTTTTTCATTTAGGCCTTCCCTTTTTGTTAATTGAGTGATACCTGTATTTACAAAAAACTACTTTTTAACCAAATCCGTTAAGATATGTATAAGGCTAGAGCGTTTAATTATTGTGATATCTTTGTTAGCTTACAGATAAAAATATGGGGTTTGCTCTATTACCTTGTCAAGACATAAGCGAAACTTTTATAAAGAATAGTTTTTAGCATTTAGGCCTTTCCTTTTTGTTAATTGAGTGATATATTTAAAAAAACTATTTTTTAACCAAATCCGTTAAGATATGTATAAGGCTAGGACGCATAATTATTGTGATATCTTTGTTAGTTTACAAGATAAAAATATGGGGTTTGCTCTATTACCGTGTCAAAACATAAGTGAAACTTTTGTGAAGAATAGCTTTTTTTCATTTAAGCCTTCTATTTTTGTTAATTGAGCGATATATTAAAAAAAAACAACTTTTTAACCAAGTTTTAGGCTAGGGCGTTTAAGTTTAAGAAGTTTCACTTCTGATATGCGCACATAGTGTACACTTTTTTTTTATTTACAGGAATATGAATATAAAATATATAAACGGCAACCAAACAACAGGTACATACATACTTAAATATAAACGTAAACTAAAAATCCGTAACCTTAATCAATTAATTAATTAATTAAACATTGGAGTCTTTCTTCGGTTTTGAATCGACGTAAATTGATCGATTATTTGATCAAAATTAATTTTTTGGACAAATTCATTTTCTATGCTTAGTATTGCAAGGCTATTAGGACTTGTCTGGCTAATGGTACTGCCTAAATACGAAACTCTAAAAAACACATACTTTTTCACGACCGAAATTTTCAGAATTTTTGTCTTTGAAGTCACATGCCGCCTTACGCAGCGTTTTTACAAATTTGCATGTATCAAATGCCGCCGCGCCGGGATATATCTTTTTATTCCACGTAGAATAAATAATAAATACCTGACACAAATTTTATTGGTTGGGTAAAAAGTTTAATACATATTTTGTTCCTTGATTGTATTATAATTGAATTATTTTAAAAACTCACTTAAACTCATGAACATTGTTAGCATTAGAATATTTATAAATTCGTAGTGGCGCCTAATTTCTCTTGGCGCCGTGGGGCCTTGCCCCCCCTGGCCCACCCGGTAGCTACGCCACTGTCGATACGCTATAATAAAGTTTAATAAACTTGGTTTCTTTTGGTTAGTCGTCTAGTCAACTTCCGGTTAGTTTCACTTAGTGTCAAGTTATTTTACTTATTTGGGCTGGTTCCGATATGTTGTAACCAATTTCAATAGCATTGATTAGACGTCCAAACAACTTTCGGTTAGTTTCACTTATTTTCCATATTTTAACAGGTTCCGATACACTATAATCAATTTTAATATATTTGTTTAGATTTGGTTAATCGTCCAATCACCTGTCGGTTTGTTTCACTTAGTGTCAACTTATTTTAGTCATCTGAACCGGTTACGACGCGTTATAATTAATTTTAATACATTTGGTTAATTTTGGTTAGTCGTTCAATCAACTTTCGATTAGTTTCACTCAATCTCAACTTCCTTTAGTCATTTGAACCGTTTCCGATATGTTATAAACAAATTTAATAGATTGGGTTAGATTTCGTTAGTCGTCAATTCAAATTTCGGTTAGTTCCACTTAATATCAACATATTTTAGTCATTTGAACCGGTTACGATACGTTATAATCAATTTTGATAGATTGCGTTATTCTTGGTTAATCGTCGAATAAACTTTCGGTTACTTTCACTTAGTCTCAACTTATTTTACTTATTTAAGCTGGTTCCGATGCGTTATAATCAATTTTAATATATTTTGTTAGTTTTGGTTAGTCGGCTAATCAACTTTCGGTCAGATTCACTTAATATCAACTTATTTTAGTCATTTGTACCGGTTACAATAAGTTAAAATCAATTTTAATAGATTTCGTTTGTCTTGGTTAATCGTCGAATCAACTTTCGGGTAGTTTCACTTGGTCTTAACTTATTTTAGCCATTTGAGTCAGTTATAATCAATTTTAATATATTTGATTAGTTTTGAATAATCGTCAAATCAACTTCCAGTTAGTTTAACTTGGTCTCAACTTATTTGAGCCTGCACCGATACGTTATAATCAGTTTTAATAGGTTCGGTTAGTCGTCTTATCAACTTTCGGTTAGTTTCACTTAGTCTCAACTTATTTTACTTATTTGAGCTTGTTTTGATACTTTATAATCAATTTTAATCGATTTGGTTGGTTTTGGTTAGTGGTCTAATCAACTTTCCGTTAGTTTCACTTTGTCTCAACTTATTTTAGTCATTTGAGTCGGTTCCGACACGTTATAATTAAGTTTAATAAATTTGGTTAGTTTTGGTTAGTCGTCTAATCAACTTCTGGTTTGTTTCACTTAGGCTCTACTTATTTTATTCATTTCAGTCGGTTCCGATACGTTATAATCAATTTTAATAGATTTGGTTAGTTTGGGTTAGTCGTCTAATCAACTCTTGGTTAGTTTCACTTAGTTTCAACTTATTTCACTTATTTGAGCTGGTTCTGATACGTTATAATCAATTTTAATAGATTTGGTTAATTTTGGTTAGTCGTCTAATCAACTTGCGGTTAGTTTCCCCTTCCTAGGTCTGTGGTTAGTTTCACTTAGTCTCAACCTATTTTAGTCATTTGAGTCGGTTCCGATACGTTATAATTAAGTTTAATAAATTTGGTTTGTTTTGGTTAGTCGCCTAATCAACTTTCGGTTAGTTTCACTTAGTCGCAACTTATTTTAGTCATTTGAACTGGTTCCGATACGTTCTAATCAATTTTAATAGATTTGGTTAGTTTTGGTTAGTCGTCCAATCAACTTTCGGTTATTTGCACTTAGTCCCAATTTATTTTACTTATTTGAGCGGGTTCCGATACGCTATAATCAGTTATGCATAAACCGTGTCGTGACGTTTACTAAAATTTTTCGTGTCGTGATACAACCTTGGAAGCTCACAGTCAAGAAACTAAAGTATTCATCTGAACCGACTCCGATACGTTATAGTCAAATATAACGTTTTTGGTTAGTTTTCGTCAGTCGCCAAAATTCGGTTCGTTTTGGTTAGTTTTAACTTACTTTAATTTGTGTAGCCTATTTCGAAACATTTTAGCCCGCTTTGGTGCTTTTGGTTACTTTTGATTAGTTTTGGTTAGTCATTCAATTAACTTTCCGATATGTTATAACCAATTTTAATGTTTTTGGTTAATTTTGTTTAGTCGCTAAAATTCGGTTAATTTGAATTATTTTTACTTACTGTAATATTTTTAATCTGTTTCGATACGTTTTAGCCATATTTGGTGCTTTAGTTAGTTTAGGTTAGATTGTGTTAGATAGCCGTCGTGGGTAGTCGTTCAATCAATATTCAGTAAATTGCAGTTAGTTTTAATTTTAGTCATTTCAATCGGCGCCGATACGTTATAATCGAATTGTTTTTGGGTAGTTTTGGTTAGTCGCCAAAATTCGGTTCGTTTTAATTAGTTTCAACTTACTTTAATATTTTTAATCTGTTCCGATACGTTTTAGCCTTTTTTGGATCTTTTGGTTACTTTCGGTTAGTCGTTGAAACAACTTTCGGTTAGTTTTAGTTAGTTCCAATTTATTTTAGTAATTTGAACCGGATCCGATAGGTTATAACCAATTTAAATTTTCATGGTTAGTTTTGGTTATTCGCCAAATTTCGGTTACTTTGAGTTAGTTTTAACTTAATTTTATTTTTTAATTTGTTCCGATTTATTTTAACCCTTTTTGTGCTTTTGGTTACTTTTAGTTAGTTTGGGTTAGTCGCTCAATCAACTTTAGGTTAGTTTCAGTTAGCTTTAATTTATTTTTGTCATTTGAACCGATTCCGTCCTCAGAAACAGACTAACACGATCTCTCACGTATATTACGTGATGTGCCAAATGTAGCA
>MU188438.1:1331-20337 GCA_016904865.1 Pissodes strobi | reverse complement strand
TTCCATACAAGTTTTTTTTTTAAATCAGGAGTAGGCCTTTTCAACTGTTTGTCCTCATAATTTAGAGGACTGTTTTTAAAATATGTGCCACTGAATTCATTTTAACAAAATAATTTGCCGCAATTTTCTATTAAACACTAAACAAAACTAAAATGGTTCAAAGTATTCGGAATTACCTACTTAGTTATTTATTTATCATAGAAACATTCACTTATCCACAAAATTTTCGATAAAACTGACCCAAACTAATCCAAGCTAAGTTTAATTAAAAGAAACGCGCCAGCATCGTCACTATATTATTTCTCTAATCGCAAAAATTCAATCAAAACTCCAGTCCTAACAAACTCGACAAGCGACAAAGGGATACCGACAAGTGGACGCAACAGAAATATACGCCAATCGGCCACTCCAAGCGTTGCGACGCTAAAAACAGCCGTTGTCATAGGAACCGCTTAAACAAAATAGAATACAACGTGCTCTATGACCATCTATTAGGAAATTGCTTTAGTGCTTATAGTAGATAATTAGATAATGGTAATGCTAAATATGCTGAAATTTTGCAAATAATTATTAAGATTATTATTGGCATGATAGAAATAGGTATATTATTTTATGATTTTTTATGGAATTTTTGGGCGGCACGTGCTGCTGTGCCCCACAGGGGCCGCCACTAGTCGCAATGGTTTGAACGATGCATGAAAAAACAGCACATTAAATTGAGATTTCATGAACCCGCGCCATCTAATCTTAGATGTTGCAATAGAATCACATCGTATCTTCGTATCATGTGGTTTATGTCATGATAATTATCGGTCTCCCGCTAGAATTTTATTTTGAAAACTTGGAATACCTAATCATCTCCGATTTGACTACAGGATATTACCTAAAAATGTTTCTTCTAAAATACTGAGTAATTAAAAACACTTATTGCAGGGAAAAACCGTCCTAGATCCCACTAAGTTCAGAGCTAAGAAAACTTAAGGGTAGTGGATCGCTAGTCCCCATGTTAAAAAAAATATATCTGGCAATATGAAAATAATTCCGATCTCAGTGCTTGGATGTTCCAGGACGTAGGACCAATGGGTTTTACGTTATTACAAGTTGTAACTAGTGCTATACCATAGAATTTCCGAATTGATTAAAATATCATTAAAATAAATGGCCAATGATGCTTCTATTTATATATATTTATTTATATTTAGTAAAATTACGTCATACATTTCCTGAAAAAATATGCTTTTGCGTCATAAGTACTCAACATTATTGATATTTCGAAACCCTTCAAAACAGATAAATACATCATTCTTTCCATTTAACGGCATAACAAACATGATCATTGTTTTGTCCTTATATTTAAATTATGCTATTTAGGGATTACAATAATTAATTTATTTATTTCTGCATCCTATAAAACATTTTTATGACTCTATATTTATTTTAGATATTTTGATTGTAGGGGCATGATAATAACTTTATGAACATGTTCAGTTCATGACACCAGTTGAGAGAAAAACAGAATAAAATATTACAAGAACAAGATAGAATGAATTAGGAGGTTTATGTGTGGTGAGAAAAAGACCAATGAAGTTAGTGAAGCGAGTGGAGAGGTTGGAAACTAAATATTTTTTGAGTAGCGGAGATATCACGACGAAAACACCTCCAGCGCATGGCATGAGCGAAGAGAACGAAGGAAGGAACATCTAAGAAAAATTAGATTGAAGTAATAAGGAAGGTGATGACTGTAAGAAATTTAGAAGAAGCATACTGATGAAGTGAAAGCTGAGAAGCATGGCGAAAGTTAGTATTTCAATTGGAACGAACAACAACACTCTTAGCGTTTCTAAGGCATGACACATACACAGAGTGAAAGTAGATAGAAAGGCCTACGAAGATTCAAACAAGCATATTGATTTCATGACACTAGTAGAGGAAAATAAGAGAAGGCGCCATAAAAAGGAGAAATAATGAGGAAGTGCATAAGTGCAAATGATCTAGAAGGAGACCAACGAAATGTGAGGAGCGAATATAACGGAGGTACGATGACCACACTGTGATTATGTTCAAATCATGACACACGCAAAGAGGAAGAAGAGAGAAAAACCTAAGGGAAATAGATTGATGGATTAGGTATATGATAGTAAGGAGAAGATGAATAGAATGAGTGAAAGTAGAGTTAAGGGAAACCAAATATCTGAAATACAAATTTAAAGAGGAAGAAGCCGGGAAGGGCTAAAAAAATAATGAAGAAGGCCATGACTGCAAGGAAAAACTAATGTTATATACTTATCAGTGCAAGAAGGAGAATATTACTGTATTGGGTGAAGCGAGTAGAAAATGCTGAAATCTAATATTATGTTACATACGTAATTGAATGTATCACTTATCATGATGCATTTAGTTTTTAAGGGTTGCAAATTAACATCGATAGCAGTTCATCGATCATTTTCATCAGAGGAGTCGGAACTGTCGAATTCAGAAGAGTAAAATTCGTAGGAAGCGGCCTCGTAGGTAATATAGCTTAACGGGTAAAAATAGTCGTTACCTAAAAAAATAACATAAATAAGCTTCAATTAGAACCATCTAGGCGAGGGTTTACCTATAGACTTGAAGCTAGGTAGGATTCTGTTTAGATATGAGACGGCCAGTTTTATGTCATTTGGGCTGAAACAAAATTGGCGAAAACCTGATGGCGGAAACAAAATGGGTCACAGTTTGGTTGCAAAATAAATTGGGTGGTGCTATAATTTGGGCTGAGCTAAATATATAGAGAGCTAAAATTTAGATAAAGAAGAAATTGGCAGAAAAGTAATTTTGCCAGAAAAATAAAGTCGTAACTGATAGGACTAATTATATGTTACTTTCGAAATTATCGAAATATAATTTGTATACCCTATGTTTATATTCCAAAAAACAATTCGCCGGTGATGTAACTAGCTATACTATATTTATGATAATGAGAAAAAGGCAATCCAAATTTTATCCATTTTGTTTCCGCGTAAATTAAAGTTCCGACCAATGCTACCTTGTGTTTCTTATTCGCTTCACTTGTTTTATTATTATTTTTATTATTTCATTTATTATTAAGTTATTATCATTATATTTATTACTTAATAAAATGCTTTTTATTCTCTGCAGACGTATAAGGATGTTTAAACATTTTTTCGAGTATCTTAAGAACGATTTGAGACCTTTGTTAGTATTTGCAAATTGAAATCTTATGGTTCTAAATGGGAGCAGGGTAGTTATTCTTCTCTAGGCCACTTTGTTCAAAAATGTTACAACCTACCTAGATTCAGTTTTCAAATTAAATACTACCCCTTTGGAGTTATTCGCCTTCCAAATATTCAAATATTACAACTATTTTTGTTAAATATTTTATAAATTACTTAACGCACTCAGAATTTAGGAAGCGATGCCGATGAGGTTCTGGTTTGAAAACGATTAGGAAAAATTCGTGTACTCACTTTCATCTCTCGAGGCAAGACGAGAATAATGTTGTGTGGAGTCCCGTACAAGTATAAAATATATATGAATAATTGTAGGCCAACGATTTGAAATAGTAAATCCGAAGGAAAATTTAAACAAACAAGTTGCAATTTACTAAACTATAAGTGCCGATCACCAAGTACACATAATATCAATAAAAAAAATTATATTAAGAAATGTTTAATTTTGTTTCCCTCTTTTATACTTTCTGAGATAAAGGGAAAGAGGGTCTTATTTTGGCAAAGCCGCTACAAGCTTGGGTTACTTTTAGTCTCATTTCAAGTTATGATAATATCAATAAGAAAAAGTATTTCCTGTATCTCAATTTCTGCAAAATATAATTGTGTTTCTTACACATTTGTTACCGGTTTTATTCAAGTCACTTCTTATAAGATAATAGCTGATCTTATGTTGGAGACCTTGTGTGACCCTGTACAACTACAATAACTTAATATTATTCGTTGTTTGTTTGTTGAGGCCGCTCGTATACCACCACTACACGACTGCTATATACGATACCGCGATGGTATATAAAATTAAGGGATTAGTTGCGACCAAAAAAACTATGGGCATGTAATCAAGGATACGATATTGCGACCTATACTCACTGTGAAATGGAGAAAACTGTATTGTTGTCGTAAATGTCGAGTAATGAGGACGAAGATGCAATGGTGGCATATTATTATTATTATTATTATTATTATAATAATAATAATAATTATTATTATTATTATTATTACAGGAATAGAAAACGAAAGTGCCGTTATTTGAATTACCCATATACAAGAATCAACGAAAAGAGAAGAATATTTATCTTGGCAAAAGTGGTTTTATATGATGAAGACAGATTTCAGTCGTTTTACCGAATGTCAAAGGAAACATTTAATATATTATTGACCGCAGTATCTTCGGTCATACATAAATTAATTGGATACAAACTTCAGATGTAGTGTTAGTGCTGAAGAAAGACTGCTAATTACTTTTAGGTAAGTGTCTACATTTACGAAATGTTTTAAATTATTATACAAAAATCAAATTCTGTACTGAGGTAGGGTAAATGCTGCAGTGATTGGCCACCTAAGCTTTGGATTTTGGTAAACATGTAACGCATTTATTCCTATAAGGCGCCTTATTCTGAAATAATACACTAATAATAGATAAAAACATCCGCTTTCTGACTCATCATACCAATTATGGTTAAAATGCGTTTATTATTTATGAAAAATCGTTTTCTTTTGCTGTAGCAGATTTTATAATGATTGGCCAGATCCATATAATATATTGGCAGAGCAAAATAGATAGTAATTGGCCACCCCGTGCATACAGGTATGCACTACATACCAACTTACCTACTTACATTTTTATTTTATTTAAAAAACAATTTACGAATATAATAAATATACTTTTATACGGTTTTTATTAAAAAAAACAGATAATATGGTGTCAAAAAGGAAAGGATACAAATAAAATTACAATGCCATTTTGTCGTACCAAACATTGGAGCTAAAGTGCTTCATTTCGGGAAGATTTCATCTTATTTTTAACAATACATTTTATATGGTATGTTCCGGTACAGTCTGCGCATCTTACTCCATATTGACTACGTGTTATGTTAACACACGTAAAACATAGTCTAGTGTAAATAGTTTGGTTCCTAAATGGATTAGGAGCGGATGGTTTATTGATAACCATACTTGTTACGTTAATCACTTTTTTCGCACTATCCACTTCATCCTCTTTGTTGTCATTAAACAGCTTTCTCTTCGTTTTTCCTGGCACTATAATTTGAGGTTTATGTTGGAGGTCCGTTTCTGTTGGAGTTTCCGGTTCCGGTATATTGGGAAAAGCATTATCATCTTTAGCAGGTATTATTGCAGACTGTTCCTTACCTGCACATTCATTTTCAGTTCCATGGGGTTCATCTTTTTGTATATCAACTGAACTGCATGTGCCGGGCTGTGGATCTATGTAATTTATAAAACTGAGCTTAACATTATTGTTGTTTGATAATTCTTTGGCATTGTTTTGAGTTTTAGATTTTCTTTTGATTACTAGCTTCTTGTGATTTGTTTGATTTCCTTCATTTACGTTTCTTTTATTTGTTTCTTGTTCAATCTTTCAATGTTACGTTTCTCCTTTTTCACCTCTAATTCCATTTTTAGCTATTTTTTCCTTTATTGCTTTTTTCCTAACTGATGAAGTCAGAACAAAGGGAAGTTTTTCCGTCTCCCTTTTGCCCTTCCTTTCAGGAGTTTTAGGCCAAGTGACAAAATCACTGAACGATGAAAATTGATTTTTAGTGACGCTTTATTCATGGGTAAGCGATGAAGTGCTAGGCATTTGGCTGTCAAAGAACGTATTTTCGTTAGTTATAATAGGAATATTTTGAATGTCAAATATCTGTATATCTTCGGTCGTTTCTGAAGTTGGCTTGGTAAATCTTTTATTAGTTTGATCGTTCGATTTCTCATTTTCAAGATATAATTCCGATTCAGACATTTCATATTGAATTGCACCTTCGAGTTGATCCATTTCTTCCGGATCTGTTTCTTAGGGTTGATGTTTCATTGTATTGATCTGTATTTTCAAGTGGACCCAAATCTTCCGGTTGATCCATATCCACAGGTGAATCTGCCTCCAAAAATTTCTTATCAAGACGAAAAAGCGTTAAAAAATCGGAACTATGCGCATCATTTTCATCGAAGTTTTTAAGACTTTCCATTTTCTCCACTTCAACAACTTTTTCAAATGGTTCGAACGTAATATCACTTCTCGTTTCACTTGATCCCTTGTCTTGGTCCTTTTTTTCTTCTTACCAGTGCATTTGTAGTAATCGATTTCAGAGGGATTCCATGGGAAAAGACCGCAGGCACGAAAGCTATTTCTTGTTCCTTCTGGTTTCATATCATCAACCACTGTTTCCAAAACTGTCGCAACATTTTCCTTTGTTACAACTTCAGTTGGGTGCTCTCTCCGAATCTTCTAACATCACCACAAGCAGAAAATGTGAACATCACTGTGCTATTATTTTTGGGATGGTGTTGAATTTCATATACATTTTTTGCTCCTCTCGGTGCAAGAACTTTTTTGTTCTTTGGGCATAACCAAAAACAGCTTTCGTCGCCGTTATATATGCTGGTGGGATCTTTAAGAACATCACATAACTGTTTATCCTTTAACTAGGTTTCGGCACTCGCGAACCAGTTTCTTATGTCTGCTTCAGCTACAAATGAGCTGCATGCCGTTATTCCTTGTGAAGTTCTTAGTGTTATGTTTGGGTGACGTTTTAGGAAGGCTTAATACCATCCTTTCCCTGGAAGGTTATCTTCGAACGGATTTTCTGTAGGAGTTGCGGCGAGGAAATATTTCACCGAGGCTTGAATGTCTTCCATTCTGCGCGGAAACCATTTTGTATGTGAGATCAAAATCCAACTTCCTAGAACTGCCTCTTCTTCTGAAGTCAATATTGGGTTAGGTCCAAAAGACATTTTATTATTGAATTTGTTACTTGACCGGAATTAAAGCGTGGCTCTAGGAACGTGGTATAGCTTGGAAGCCTCTCTTTGGATCATTCAATTTTCGATAGCCTCTAGAGACTTAGCAAAGTTTTCTTCTGTGTATTTTTTTCGGTAAGAAGCACCTACGGAGACCTTTGGCATGTTGTAGCTGAAACAAAACGTGGTGCGATAGTTATTGGCCACGTTCAAGTATAGTAATTGGCCCCCGGCAAACGACTGTTCCTCCTTAAATATGCAAAAACAATTATAATAGT
This sequence comes from Pissodes strobi, assembly GCA_016904865.1. Lineage (NCBI taxonomy): Eukaryota > Metazoa > Arthropoda > Insecta > Coleoptera > Curculionidae > Pissodes > Pissodes strobi. The sequence goes on along the minus strand of MU188438.1, from coordinate 13,079 downwards.
AATGTGACTTGCAGTGCCTATTTAAAGGAAACATAAGTAACATCAAAAAAACATTTTTCCAAATTTTAATACAGTCATTGGCCGGCCGGCCAATAATAATTGTTCATGTGCAAATTTTTTAATATAGTAAATGGCATATCAAATTGGCGCGTTTTTTTTCTAACCTATAAATATTTGGAACCTAAAATATGATCAATTTAGACCCTATTTTAATACTCAAGCCAATTTGATCATATTTACATAAAGATTATGGTCATCATGGGTCAAAAACATGCACACAATCCTTAAGAAATTTGTAAGATTTTACCTGTCAACAAATAAATCGGAGCTGACTAGCACTGAACGCACGCTTTAAGTACTCTATTGCCAACCTAGCAACACGAAACTTTTGATGTGCATTAAGCGATGTTGCTAAAATTAACCCGGTAAATTCGGTTTATTTTATAAACAGCTGAGATTCTTAATATCTTTAGTTTTATGTTATCATGGACAATCACTATCGCATGGCCAATGACTGCATCATTTACCCTACTCCGAAAAAATTGTCGTCGGTATTAGAGACATATTGATTAGAGGTTAGGATTGCTGCATGAGAATTATAATTAGAAATTAAGGAATAGGAAGAATTTGATAATCTGGAAGTTGATTGGGCAGTATGGTAATTAATCTGTTCCGGACATGATACATTTGTTGATGCTAGCGAAGATGGATTAATGTAATTAGAGGAAGTTAATAATGTCGGGGAAACTGACCGGAAGGTTAGTAATAAGATCATCAATTAGATGAAGAACCCTTCGCTTGAATAGTCTGAAAATATGTTCTGGCATCTCATCAAGCTCAGAAAGAAGACTCTCAAAAAATTTCATTCCTGGATTAGTCCCAGGAGAATCTCCTTTTTATTTCTTTGCTCCAAAATACTCAATAGACGTCTTGTTGACTTCATTTAATTTGCTCCTCTTTTTTAATACTGAAATTTCTCGGAAAACGTTCGTGACCGCGGTGGTTTGTGGTTCCTCTGCCTCTGACATTTCACTCTCTAACAATAGCTACCTCTGCATCTAGCTAATTCGCTTTCAGTGATATTAGTATCTGTTGGGAAATGAGTAACACATTTCCATGTTCCGTCATTTGTCTTTTAATGAAAGGACATAAATTTCATATAATACCTTATATAATATGGTTTAACTTGTTTCTTTTTCCATCCACTTGGAGGCGGTTTTCTTTTACGGACATAAACCGATCTTAGATTTTCCATTTTTCTTTGGCTGATGCGACTGGAAAAAGCTATTTTTTCAGGAGTTTTATTATCACCTCCATAATGTACAAAGCTTACAATAGTTATGTTCAGAAGTTCAAAATTGCATCAAATAACATATGTAAATATTTATTTTAGATATTTGGTCATAGGAAGCACATATAGGTGCCTTTCATTTCATTTTGCCAGAAGCGATTCGACTATCTCTAAAATTGTCACGGAAGCAACTAAATCTAAGTATATGGAATGCTCTTCACTCTGAATCTATGCCCTTACCAAATAAAGAAAAATGGAAAAATATTGCAAACCGCTTTCAGGAACTTTGGCATGTGCCGAATTGCCTAGGAGCTCTCGATGGCAAACAGATATAAATTCAAAAAAATCCCAGATCCGGTTCATCTAATTTTAATTTTGAAAATTACCAATCATTTATATTAATGGCATGCAGTGATGCAGATGGTTTGTTTACAGCCATTTAAATAGGCTTTGGAGGCAGAAAAAGTGATGGTGAAGTTTCCGAGCATCAAGATTAGGACAATGGATGCAAACAGAAAGACTGGGGTTTCCAGAGGATAAAATGTTACCACATGACACAAGTGGACAAAAATTTTGCCAAATGTGTTTAAAAACCTGAGCCTGCGCGATTTTTGAAATCGGTGTACCTATCCGCTTCTGTATCTTACATGTAACGTAGCAATCGGGTCACTGTATCTTTGGTGGGCACGCCTGACGCTTCTATTTAAAATAATGACAAGAGTCTAGGGAACCTACTAACATTTCGTTTCGAAAGCTGCGAATATGCGTAATGGCAAAACAAGAATAGGTATTATTATGGTTTTGAATGGCCCTTCGCTCGCTACGGGGGCGCAACCAACAAAAACTAGCCAAAACTAACCTAAAGCTTGCCCAAAATAAAAAAATAATAATAAATTAATAAAAAAACAAACATAAAAAGTACATGCGTTGCAACCGACGCGACAGGAATTAAACCCGCGGCGTACAAATGACAAGCAGAACGTCTTACTACTGCACCACCGAGGCGTTGCACGCATTTCGCTAGAACATAAAGACATGGATAACTTCGGTACATTGGGCCATTACGCATGTGCGCAGCTTTCGCATCGAAAAGTTAGTAGGCACCCTAGACGCTTTAAAAATAATGTACCGCGACCTCTAATCGACTACGAATCGCGGTATCATAGCGGTCGCGTATTGCTGGTATACGAGCGGGCTAAGCAGTATTTTACCTGAGACGGGACTTCATATAAGTCATCCGGTATCCGGGGTTTACTAACTGAATGAGAAGTATTTCTGGTGAATTAGGTACTTCAAGTATTCAACACGTTCCGGTCATTCAGCCACTTGGTTGTAGAAGTCCAATAAAAAATAGTTGTAGTGGTAACAATTAAATTAATTCAAGTTAAATGAAATGTAAAAAATTTAAATGCTGCAACGGCAACTTTATTAAAATTCAAAAGCGCGAAAATGTTGAAACTTCCTTACCGCGCCACTGTTAACGTTTTCAGTAGCATTTTTCGTCAACTTAATAATAGTACGATTTCTTAGTTGACCACTAAGTGTTCTTGTTCGATTATATCGACCTGGCAACGTTTCCAAATATCAAGGCTTTAAGTAATTTCTGAAATACTTCTGGAAGCTGTTTCTATTTATTTTCTAGATAATTACCTTGTGGTGGAATATTCAGGACTCCAGATACTGCCCTTTTCTTTCTTTTCGGCATGGAACTGCTTAAGGGATACTGATGAGACACGGAGAGACTTGTTAACTTGGATAGTAAATCTGCAAATCAAGACGTTTTCATGATAATAATGATTTTTATAAAGTGGGTCTTGCTTTGAAGACCCAAAGTCCAAAACTAAAAATTAAACGGCATTAATTGTTTAGTGCCCCTTATGAAATCGCTTGGATAAATTGATATTTTAAGTCAAATATATCATTTGGAAGTTTTAGTGTTAAAATAGTTAGCAATAACGAGCAGTAAACTTGTTCAAGTAACGAAATGATACGCGATAATTTTGCACTAGTGAAAATTGTTTATAGCAATAATAAAAATTATCGCTATTTTTCACAGCTTATTTGAAGTTTTCTGGAGTTTGAGTATCAAAACAACAAAGTTTTAGGTCTTTTCATCTTTTGTAGCACAAACGGAGACGTAGGACTAATCAACCGTTACATACATTTTGTCACAAGACGTTGCTTGGACCGGGTTACATGCCTTCATAGTAGTTTTATATTTCATTTTCACTTCGCGCATGGCCGGATAGCCCTCTGCTCGCTCCGGGGCGCAACTAAACAGAACTAACCCAAACTAACCCAAGACCCAAGGCATACCCAAAATCAAGAAATTTTTTTTTACAAACATAACTTTAAAGGAAAAGCATGTCTTGTCACTAGAATCGAACCTGGCCGCCGGCCGGCGCCGTATCAGGACCACAGCATCCAAACACTGAGCTACGAAACCACTTAAAAGCAGTTCGCTGGACGACACCGCTCCCCTGGGAACTAGAAGGCCTGATATTCAAATCTAAGATGGCGTCGCGAGTAGGGAGAAAGCTCTAACAATGGAAACGTATTAATTCATATATGAAGTACTAACCCAAATTAACCTAAATTAATTTAAATAGATGTAATTTTACCAAAATAACAACAAAAAAACAGTATCACAGAAAGGAACATCAGAATTATTATAATAAGTAGTTTAACAATTATAATATGATATGATGAAATAAATATGGACTCTCGCTATTAATTTATAAATATACAGTGGTTTGTTTAAAATATATTTCGAAGTGTATACTCATAAACTAAAACAAGAATACATAGTTATTTAGATGTATTTTTAAAGACTGTTTAAATAAGATCATGTAATGTGAGAAAAACAATGTTTACTTTTGGGGAGTTTTTTTTTGATTTGACACAATTGTTTCTGTTTTGTTTAAAATATAAACATAATAATTATTATTATTAATAAGTAATTTAACAAAATTATAATGTGCTATGATGTAAAATATATGGACTATGGCTATTAATTTATAAGTCTACAGTGGATTGTTTAAAATATATCTCGAAGTGTTTACCTATAATCTAAAACAAGAATACTTAGATATTTTTAAGGACTGTTTGAATAAGATAAACTAATGTGATATCATTTGAGGGGATTTTTTTTATTCGACACAGTTGCTTCTCTTTAGTTTAAAATATAAAGCTAATAATTATTCTAATAAGTAGTTTAACAATAATTATTATATGCTGCGATGTAAAATATACTGACTATGGCAAATAATTTATTAGTATACAGTGGTTTGTTTTAATGTTAAATACATCTAGAAGTGTGTACCTATAAACTGAAACAAGAATACATAGTTATTTAGCTATTTTTTAAAGACTCTTTATATTACGACGGCGCCGGCCGGCGTAGCGTGGCGTCCTGAGGTCACACGAGAGAAAATATTTTAAACAGCTCTGAGATAAAAAGTCAAAATTCTGAGATAAAAAGTCAGATTTCTGATATAAAAATTAAAAATACTGACATAAAAAGTGAGAATTTCAAGATAAAAAGTAAAAATTCTAAGATAAAAAGTCAGAATTCTGACATAAAAAGTCACAATTCTTAGATAAAAATTCAGAATTCGATGATAAAATGTCAGAATTCTGCGATAAAAAGGCAGAATTCTGAGATAACAATTCAGAGATCTCAGATAAAAAGTCAGAATTCTGAGGTAAAACTCAGATTTCTGAGATAAAAACCTAGAATTCTGCGATAAAAAGTCAGAGTTCTGAGTTTAAAATATTACGTAAGAAATATCGTAATATCGATCCAGAATGCTAGTGTTATCAATCGTAGTCGTATTGGAGGCACAAAAAAAGGCTTAAAGTGTTGTTGGGTTTGGAGCAACTTTTAGTTGTTTAGTGTAAATGTAATGCACTTGAATTACTATTTATCTTTTTATCTCAGAATTCTGACTTTTTATCTCAGAACTCTGATTTTTTTATTTCAGAATCCTGACCTTTTATCTCAGAAATCTGACATTTTATCTCATCTATTTTAAAATATTTTCTCTTGTGTGACCCCAGGACGCCGTCGTATTAAATAAGATAACGTAATGTGAAAAAATGTTTACTTTTGAGGAGTTTTTTTGAATGACACAATTGTTTCTGTTTTGTTTAAAAATAAACTTCATATTTTTAAGAAAACTGAATTTATTCAATTTGAGCCTGTGCAATAGAAAAGAACTTGAATCGCTAGCTTTCCTTAGCTTTTTTGCCTAGTTTATGCAGCATATATAATTCTTGGTACCAATAACAAACAGAGAAGAAAAAATAATAATAAAAACACTTACTTGACTCTACGTTTGTACTGTTGAGTGATAAAATTTTTGGCACTTGAGGTAATTATTGTAATGCAAAAGAATAGCGTAGTCCTAAAAAAATTGTTGCTTGTTATTTTATTTTATAAAAAATCACCCAGTACCTACCCATAGAGTATAGAGTATACAATTTCTATGGACTGTGTCGGGTTATAAGAATAAATTTGTATGCAGTAACACCTTAAAAACTTATTATTCTTTTTGTGGTTTTAGTCTTTTAAGATGTGGGTTGCATTGCCTTTATTCATGTACGATTATTGTGCTTTTTTATAAAAAAATTCAATAAATTATTAGTAGCAGGTTTTAAAAGCATTGTGAGGAGAGTTTCTTCGTTGTGTTTTGGACAGTCATGGCCATCAAAAAAAATTCAGCCGCAACTCATGAAATGTGATTTGAAAAGCTAGTGTTTGCAAAACCTATGCTTGGTTTGGTTATTTTAAAAACTCATATTCTTCTTGTAGCAGTCTTTGTAGAGTAATATAAAAATAATAAACACTTAAAATAACTGCTTCCGTGGGATAGCACAAACCACCTCTAGTGGGCTCTGTTATAAGACCATAATACTCCTGACTATTATTATCATTTTCTTTTAAAAAAGTTGTACAATATTCAGATTGAATTCTTTTTGAGACAGAATATGCAGTATACCCAGCAACATATATCAAAGGTGGCCATAAATTGCCTGCAATATTTTCCATGTCACTTTCATTTACAGTAGAACAGAGATTATACGGTATAAATAAGTATTATTTGTACTCTGGCCATACTGCTTTGATTTTAATATTAAGGGAAGCACAGTTGACATGCGTAACTTCTACTCATTTTCGAATACCTGATGAATATATGTGGTACTGGGAGCCTGCTAGGTATCCAAAAATTTGAAATATTTAAATGTTGTAGGCATATACATACTTTTAACATATTATATTTTTTGATATTTTTATATAGGTATTTTAATGATTGTAAAATTCTCAAGGTTATTGTAATAGCATAATCAAGCTGCTTTTTTTAGGAAAATATTTAATAACAAAAATGTATGCATCATGCAAGAATCAAGAAATTTATCTAACTATAGAGCAGAAACAGGAAGAACAAAAATTAAGCTACTTATTAGTTATGCCAACTAGGGTTTTAGCTCGGGTTTTAGTTTGCACTGTTTACCTATATTTCCCAAACCTCTCACCTAATTTATCAGTTTGCAACTTTCCTAGGAGAACGTAATTATAATTTTTGACTGCTAGGCAGTGATTTGAAATTTTCATTAAACCTTATTTGGAATGCCTTAAAACACTATGTGTTTCTCTTGTAAGTTTGCGATATTTTACAGATATTCAAAAATATGGTTCGAATTTTTAGTTACTGGCTGCTGAAATGCGTTCTTGCTTCTTAGCCCCTTCAGTGGAGTTTTAACATTGACGATAATCCCCCATTTGCATGTTATTATCTCGATGTAATCAGCAGTGTCCTCATAATTTTCTAAATTTGTGGACCTAACTGGCACAAAGCAGCGACAATGCTACAGTTAAATACTTGTAAAGCTAATTTAACATGTTGTCTTTCTATTGAAGTAGGATATGAAGCCTTAAGGCTTAAGGGGTACCCTGTGTAAATAGTTCAGTTTGTTACAGTGAAACTCTTTTAGACAATTGAATGATGCCACTTTTATTTCAGCCACACCGTCGCAGCAGGAATGTATTTCATTGATTGCACATATTTTGATTCAGCCAAATACTGCGAATGTTTGTTAGAATGAAAACAGTAGCAATATTGTAAAATAAGGGTCTTGTTGCATCCTTTGTATTAGATTAGAATTTTCATTAACAACTGCAGGAGGATCAGCAAAGAGAGACATAGCCTTATTATTAATTGTATTATTGTCAGTGATCACAAATAAAACCTCACAGCCAAGGTTTTCTAGCCCAATTATTACTTTCTATTTTCTATATGTAAATCTTCAGCTTTTAATGTTTTCACTGGGACCCATGATTTAGCATACTCTGACTGGTTATAAGCTCATTCTACAATGTTTCAATACTTATAATTCATTTACGGTTTTATATGAATTTCGCCAATCACAAGGGTTACTGTTTTGTCATTCGCTTCTAAATACTTGAATTTTGAAGCAACATAATGGTGCGTACAGACCTGACGCGATGCGCGCGCGACAGTCCAAAATTCCTAGGTGTGGACGGGGAGCGCACGCAGCGCTAGCGCCGCCTGTCCGAGGCGCGTCACTACCCGTTCGCTGCCGGATATTCGACGGCTGATCAAAGAAAGAGCGGCATGGCTCACAGCAGGCGCGCGAGAAAACCGTGCGCATCGCGGTCGCGTCGCAGGCGCGCGGTCGGCGCATCGCGTGCGTGTCGCGCGCGGCTCGTCAGGTCTGTACGCACCTTAACTGAAAAATGATGATTCTGACTGTTCCAATTGTGGATTTGTTAATAAACCAGAACAAATCGTCTTGATAGTGCGAGGTGAAGGGATTTTCTACATTTCCAGAACTACGTAAAAAATTATATGCATGGCGGGATATTGAAAATAAAATGCTACAAAATGTGGTGGTCTCCCAACTATATCGTTATCTGTATTTAGATGTCTATTCTTTTAAAAATGCAATAGAATCCTTTTATCGGGGATTTGATCTATCACCGATGATAAAATATCACTTAGTGTTTAAATTGCTTTCTACAGAACGTTGTTCGGTATGTTATTTTAGAAAATAAGCAGCTTCAATGAGAAATTTCTCTAAAGTATTAACATCATATATTTCAAGAGGTAAGTTGAGGTGGCCTTTGTCTTGACACACAACTTTGTTGACAGCAGCACCAATTTGTTTTATTGATTTAAACAGATTTTCAGTTAAGTTAAAGTTAAAGTTTAAGTGAGCTTGAGGAACTTCATCAATATTAACAAAACATATATTATGATTGCCCTTTGCTATCAGCCCGCATTCATTAAGTTGGGTTTTTATTATTTTGATGTATGTTTCATTGAGTGAAGAGAAATATTTATCAATTTGAGACGCTTCGACATCCTTAATACTTTGAGCTAAAACTGTTCCAATTTGCTGGTACTCTAATTTTTGCCTCTTTGCTTCGGTGCACTCTCTTTTAGGGGTTTGGGGTTTTAATAGGTAGCTGGGACAATGAGGCAGGATACTTGGTACTGCATCTAAGTATTAAAAATAATTATCAAAAAATTTACCTAATTGTAAACAAGCTAAAACCAAGTATAACCATTTATTAAGCGTTGGCGCTTTGGCCCTAGAGTTATAACTAGTGCTGTAGATTCCATAATATAGGTTGTAGCCCTTTCAATATCATTGGGTCTAAAGTAGAGTTCACACACCTACAATATATCTATATTTACTTTAATTGCCTGCGTTAGATCAAGACCGCGGTCAAGACAGTTAGTGAATACAATACAACTCCCCTAGGGGTAAAGCAAGCAGCTATTGCAAAGCATTTTTAGGTAAAAACTAGAAAAATCACAGAATTAATTAATATCATATGTTGTGCACGTAACGTTAGGCACAGCCTCTAAATATACGGTGTGTACAACTACTCACTGCCTATGAAAAGAGAAAAATAAAACTTACCGGAGTATTCTTGGTTGAAAAAAAAAAAGATTTCTCCCTCTTAATTGAATTTATCCATTGTTGTCTCAATTCACCTTCTTTCAGAAATGAAAAAAAAACTAGTAGTACATTTTTATAATTCCCTCTACACTTCGAGACGCAACAGGTTAACACCAGGTTTTCAATTCACCTAACACTATTATACACAATTATTTAAAAGTCAATGTTCTCAACTAAGCGACTGAACTCAACCAAAGCTTGCACATACTTTAGTTATTACAACACGTACCTTAACCACCCTACAACTTCTAATCAATATTCAATCATGCTACAAAAAAAGTGTTAGTTATTCTAAGTAAAATTGAGATATTATAATCAAACCTTTCATGTTATCCGGCTGTAACCTAAAAATATCAGTGGTTACCAAAAACTTATTTTGCTTGTATCTGCATTATTTTATGTAGAGTCAAAAGGCAGTCAAATAGGTAACTAGGCATTATTATTCTACACAAATTCTTCTGGAGCAGTCAGTCCATAACTATAAACTATATTCTCGAACTCGAACTCTATATTCGAATGTGTTGTCTAGCATAATAGTGAAGTTAAGAGTCTATTTTCACGAACACAGGACAATTTCCTAGCCATTAAGACAATAAATTACTTGCTTTGTATAGATTGTTCACTGCAAATGCACACATTTTACAATTTTAAACATATTTTATATTAAAAATCCGAAATATACCATAAAGTATTGTATACCATAGTGGGGTTAAGAGTCTACTTTCACGAACACAAGGCAATTTCCTTGCTATTAACATAATAAATTACTTGCTTTATATAAATTGTTCACTGCAAATGCTCAAATTTCAAAATTTTAAACATATTGTGAACTAACAAAAAGCATAAACCTACTAATTAAATATCACCCTGTCCTAAGTTTGAACTTGAACTTGACAAATTTTATATAAACATTTACTGTTAATTATAAACCAATTGAGCGGTTGACGGGAGATATTTTAATCCTTAATGATGCAGCCATCAGCATTTTGTAACATATAAATACGTAGGCAAACGCCAAATTCATGAGGGTTTTGGTTCTCTCAACTCCGCTCAATCTAGCTGGGGGGCAGTACATAGGCACGTCCACTTCTAGTTGTTCTATCCCCCAACCCCCCATATCTGTGAACACCTATGCACAGACACAAGGCGATCAGGTCCTTACTTAACCTGGATGGATGTATGTCGAATTTACGAGTGGAGTATCAGAATTTCCAGTAAAGGGATACTTTTTGGGGATTTTTAAAAAGTAGTGCAAGTGCCTTAGAAATCTGTAATAAAATTAAACCATAAAGACTTACCTTATACATATCAAAACGAATGCATAAATAAGACAACCCCGCTCACATAAACTTTATTAATAAAAGTGAGGTCACTTTCTAGAAAAACTTTGGACTAAGTCTCCCTCGAGAAGACATGCATTTAATATTAATTGGGTATAGAATAAACTATTAATTCATAATCTATAAACCTAAACACGCCTTTGTTAATATACAGTCTAACTATTGTTAAGTTTGTTTGTAAATAAATTTGACGTAGTGTGATTCTAGACCTAGGCTACTCTCCTGCACGCTAAGTTAAGCGTGGCGTCACTAGAAAAAATACAGATCGTGTCAATATTTTATATTAAATACTCGAAATATACCCTTTAAAACATTTAGATTGGATATCCATTGGATAACCATCCCTACTTTTACTTTTTAAAATGTGCACGTTAATTAATTTTATATTCTGTGTTCATCCTTTTTAAATATTGTACACATTTCATAACCTGACAATGCCTGATTGACACCAAATAATATTTATATGTTAAGACTTTTAATTTTCCTATAAGGATGTTTTTTGTTGTTTTCTTCTGTGTAACTCGCATTTAAGTCCTGATGATGAGAAGAATTGTCCTTGAAAGCTTGACTAAGTAATAAAGAGTTTACTCAATTGGCCTTTCCTGTTTTTGACTGCATCCCCAAAGTTTACTGCTTTTTTCTAACTATTCAGTTACGAATACACCTTGATTTCATTTAGGTCCGGGAAAGCACCACCTGTGACCGGCTTCGACTTTCACAAGTCTCGTCAGACAGGCTAGTGGGTACCTTTTCCGAATCTAAATTAATCCGAATCTGATTGATATGCAAGCCATATCAATCAGCGTCGTTCTAGACGAACGGTGAGATGTAAAACTAGTACTCCCTCTGTAGTGTACTGGTAGAAGTTTTAAAAATCTGAAGAATGTTTGTAATACGATTTTGATATGTATCGGTTCCCCTTCGCAGGCAGTAACCACATACAAAATCGATTTTTGTACTCGATAGCACCATTTAGTATAAACTGAACTAGAACGACGCTGATTGATATGGCTTGCATTTGAAATTTAGATTCGGGAAAGGTACCCACTAGCCTGTCTGACGAGACTTGTGAAAGTCGAAACCGGTCACAGGTGGTGCTTTCCCGGACCTTAATGAAAATCAAGCGCA
>MU188437.1:0-61453 GCA_016904865.1 Pissodes strobi | reverse complement strand
TTGCAGCTTTTTCAACCTGCTTAATCAGCTTTTGCGCTACCATTCCTTTATAAATTTTTTATCGCTAGTCTGCCGCGGTGAAACGAGAAGCGAGAAGCGGTGCATTATGGACGTACCCTAACATACGACGGCACCAGGGTGCTGAAATCGGCTAAGTTTTGTAAGCGTTTGTAGCGCTACAAAAGCTATCGCACCATGTCTTCGCGATGCAATCAATTTGCGGCAAGAGCCCTCGTGGTCGAGAGATCTAGATGGTTAGGTCTCAATTCGGCGGCCTGGGTTCAAACCCCGTTGCTTTTTTTATTTTTTTAGGTTAAGTTTTTAAACAGTTTTTTTCTTGATTTTGAGTATGTCTTGGGTTAGTTTGGGTTAGAACCTGGTTAGTGACCTCTTCTTGAGGCCCCGTAGCGAGCGAAGCGAGCGGAGGGCCATGCGAAAAGTGAAATATTATATAACAGCGTGTTCCAGGTGCCCAATTCAGTGAGCTTTTGTAGCGCTACAAACTCTTACAAAACCTAACCGATTTCAGCACCCTGGTGCCATTGTATGTGAGGATGTGTAAATATGCCGCCGGGATATATCTTTTAATTCCACATAGAATAAATAATAAATACCTGACACAAAATGTATTGGTTGGGTAAAAAGTTTAATACATATTTTGGTCTTTGATCTTTGATTGTATTATAATTTAATGAATTTAAAAACTCAGTTAAGCTCACGAGCATTGTTAGCATTAGCATATTTATAAATTCGGAGCGGCGCCTAATTTCACTTGGCGCCGTGGGGCCTTGCCCCCCCTGGCCCAACCGGTAGCTACGCCACTGAAGACATAAGGGAAACTTTTATGAAGAATACACCACTGCGCACTACTTGGTATTTTAGGTATTTAAAGTGGCATATATTGCCCAGAAAAATCCAGTTATATACAGTATATACCTACGGTCAGTAAGTTTCCCAATGTATGAAATTAACTATAATATGAAGGTACTTAATGTAAAATGTAAGCTCAAAAATGTAGAGGTAGGTATTTATGTTCCTTTATTCCTCTAGACGTAATTAAAAAATAAGCTATTTAAGGTATAAAAATTTATAATATTAAATAGTAATTTAATATAGGTACTCCGTTGAGGTAATCCTAAAATTACTTAGTTCTCAAATGTTGAAATAATACTTAAATAACCATTTATACATTTAAATTATTTTCTAGAGTAAAGCTATGTATATTATATCAATTATAATTAGTAATATAAATATGGAATGAAAATGCTTTTATTCTTTAGTTAACACACGTACACGTATAATTAGAAACGTACCTATTATCCAAAATGTCCTTTAAAATCCCCCAAAACTGCGAATATTGTATTTCAAACGTATACGCTTACATAGCAGAATAGAAAGTGCCGTTCCCAGGTGACGTCACACCAGTGCCGTAACAACATGACATCGGGCCCTGGCGCCACACTCGAATCTGGGCCCCTCTCCCTCTACAACCCAACTCACTCTCCCTCTATAATGCAGAATATACTATGGGTTTAAAATAAAAAAACTATATACAATAAACAAAATCAAAATATATATTTACTTATACAGAAAAACAAAAATAAAAATGTATACAAACAAACAAAAATAAAAATTAACAGGAAAACAAAACTAAATTTTTACTAATAAAAATAACACATTTAAAAATTCAGACCTTAGGTTTACATGAGCAACAAAATAATTTAAAAATTTACTTTTCTTGACTTTTTTGTTGCAAATACGTCAATTATCTTTTCTAAATCTAATGAACGTGCTGTTTCAATTGATAGAATTGAAAGTGCGGAAAGCCTTTCTTAGCCAATTGCATTTCTTAAATATTTTTTTATTAGTTTTAACGTAGAGAATGAGCGTTCCGCAGAGGCAACAGTTACAGGTATTGTTAAAAAAATTGAACAAGCAGTGATCACTTCGGGGAAACTGGAACTAGACGATGAATTTTTTATTAATATAAATTCAAGTAATTCTTTTACCGTAGATATATTATTTAATTTAATTTTGTCAAAAAAACATTGGCGAAAAGATATAAGCTCTTGAGCAAATGCATCACCAATATCATTTTGATATTTAATTCTTAACCTCTCTGCTTCACTATATATTTCATCATCAAAAAAAACGTAAATAACGACTAAGAATATACTGTAAATGAGATAATTACAACAAATGCACTAAGCCCCGATAACAATAGATTGGCACTGCCAGTCCCTGCTTCGCGATTATACCCTTACTAGAGTTCGTGCCGGGACTTCCCCAAAATTCTAAAGAGCCAAATTCACACACCACGCGCACACATACGGGCTAAGGCCTTGCCAATATTTTAGAGGCAACTTCTAGGCCTTTTTTACCGTGATGGGCTTAAACTTATTTTTTGCCTAAATAAACCCTAACATATATGTTTCTAAATGCTTGTTAATCAAACACTATGCCATAATTTTTTTTCATAATTCTTTTAAATTTTTACTGTGTCACAAAAATAATTTAAACGGATTGCATTTATTAAAATTACTTTTTTCTTATGAGATTAAAAATAAAAATTATTTGAAAAATAGTAAACCTCGTATTCTCGCGGGACTAAACCATAGCGTAAGGAGGCCCGGAAGGTCCGATCGATTTATTTTTTTGGGTTTCGGGCTCAGGTCCTGTTAAAAAAAAGTACTGAAAGTAGCGTATTCTAGGGTTTTATTCCCCAGGTTTACATAAAGTAAAAGGGGGCCCTCCGGGCCCCCTTAGAGCCCGGGCCCTGGCGCGGCCGCGCCGTTTGGCGCCATGGTAGTTACGGCGCTGCGTCACACGTTTCTGTGTGGGAGGTTCTGCCTACGCAAGAGCATACCGTTATATGTGTATCGTGATAGTACTCCTGAATTCTGTTGTTTTATAGGTAATATTTCAAACTGGTTTGCTAGCCACTTGGATAGATTATAAGTTGGCGATCCTATTGCCGAGACTATGGGACGCATTGCCTTCCCAGGTTTATGAATCTTGGGAAGACAATATAGTTTCGGCATAGTAGGATTGCTCACAGATAATTTGTATTCAATTTGAACAGAAATAGGGTTGCTACATTTCTTCAAAGTGTTTTTAACTTGTGTTACCATCTTAGATAACTGATTCCTGGAGATTTTGTTATAGGGCCCGGATTCGATTAAATTATCAACTCGTTGAAAATATTCGCCTTTGTCTATTATAACAACCCCATTAGCTTTGTCAGTTTTTAGATAAAAATCATCTTTCTACTTTAATCTCTTAATTATACGTTTTCCTTTTCCAGGGCGATAGTTAACATTATTGTTAATTAGATTTTTTAAGATATGATTCCTGCATGTTTCTCTAACAAATCCTTTAGTAGAGTCAGGAAGATGTTCAATAGAGCTTTCTATGTAACCTACAATATTAAGTAAGTTATCCTTTGGTGGAGGTAATGCAAAATTCAGACCCTTATTTAAAAGATCTAATTCATCTTTACCAAAAGATTGAGAATATAGGTTTTACGACTTCCCGAGAACTATCAGATTATTTTTTTTTCGTCAATCAGGATGAAAATACAAAATATGTCTCGATGCCATATAATCATCAGCATACTAGAGAACTCCAAAAAGTCTTTAAGGAAGTAAGTTTAAAATTAGTATACCAAACTCAGTTTAACATTAAGAAATTATTATTAGGCAAAATTGAAGTATTAGAAAGAAGTGGAATATATGAAATTGGATGCATGGATCGTAACCAAAAATGTGTTGGGCAAACTAGAAGATCTATACACGGTGATCATTTATAATGTCCCCCCCTCTTAACTTTTTTGTTTTTTACGTTAGACAAAATTGTTAAATACGAAAGTTGTGCAGAATAATATAAGCTATTTGCAGAATACATTTACATATATACAAGTTGTTGCAGAAATGAGTGACAGGTTAAAGTTATATTTTTTTAAATGAAACGCTCTGTATATTGTTAATTTTTGGGGCCTCCTAGGAATTCTGAACATTTTTTCTATAACATATCCTATACCTAAATGTATTAGTTTTCGACATATTCGCATTTTAAATAGGGGTCTCGTATTGTAGTTGTCTAATTCACGGCCACCTAAGAACTGGAATCTACAATATTTATTTTTAAATGTAACCACTTAGTTAAAATACGAATATGTCGAAAACTATTACATTTAGGTATAGGACATGTTATAGAAAAAATATTCAGGATTTTTAGGAGATTCTAAAAAATTAATAATATACAGGGTATTTCATTTAAAAAGATAAAAATTTAACCTGTCACTCATTTCTGCAACACCTTGTATATATAAATGTATTCTGCAAATAGCTTACATTATTCTGCACAACTTTTGTATTTAACATTTTTGTCTAATACGAAAAATAAAAAGTTAAAATAATTATAATGTGATTATAAATGATCACCGTGTACAAACGAGATTCAAGTAACACATAATTCATTTAAAGTATGGTAGAACAGAAAAATCAAGTGTTGCCGAGCATGCTTTGTTAATAATCATAGAATAACATCAAAAATTTAAAATTAATTCATAATCTAACTGATAGGAGATTATTAGACGCATGTGAAAGTATGGAAATTATTAAATGTAAGAACAGTTTACATAGAGATAGAGGTATTAATTAAGTTAGTTAGGTTACCCTCTGGCGACGTTTCGACGGCTGCGAATTGGGTAATCTTAGTTATTGGCAACAGAGCAACGTCTTTGAACGGCTGCGAAGCTGTTGTCATTTATTGGCACACCAAAGGGTTATAATTACATGAAGATAGGTTACCCTCTAGTGACGTTTCGATGGCTGCGAATTGGGTAATCTAGGTTCTTGGCAACAGAGCGTCGTCTTTGTGCGGTTGCGAAACTGGTGACAAATTCGATTATAACCCTTCCATTGCTATTCAAGTAAAATAAAGTTGAAGTAAAAATTAAATGATCTGGCAACATGCCGAAAGTCACGCGAAAACTTACTAAGACAGTAGAGTCAAAACAAACCGATCCTGAATTAGTTCAAAGTGAACTGTGTAAAATTGCGGGTGAGAAATTATTTCATTAGAATATAGGTCACATATTTCGTTAATGTTTTACACCTATTCAGTTATCTGACTCTATAAATTGGGTTTGGTTTTGGTAAAGCAAAATAGATACATAACTAATATGAATTTACCAACACCCAACACAAGTTACTTGTGTCACGAGACGAACATGATAATTATGTCCGCTTTCTTTGGGAATTAAAAGATTATAAACTTATGTGACATTAACAAGATTTAATTACTTTAATAAATAAAATCAAGATAATCATAAAGAAAGAAACATTCGTTGCCGATGGCATAAATAATGTGGTATAGATTTAGCGTTGTTTGAGTAAAGGATTAGTCAAACAACGGATTTAGGGAACGGTATCCCGGTCAAATTAGACAAGAGTATCGGGCTTCAGTCAGACCAATTAGACCATGTAAATAAAGAAAATAGTAAAACACTCCGTAGGTATAAAATATGTAGGAATGATTCCAAGAATGATTTATGGACACAATGTAGGGTTTGAGATAACGTAATGTGAAGTTTATAGTTAAAGGGTTTGAATCAAATATGGAGGCCTTAAAGACAACTTAGGTATAGGTTTGGCTGGTTTGCTGAAATTGGTTATTAATATTGAGTATACATAATTAAAAAAATAAATTACTTATTGAATGGGTTATGAAGCTTGCAAACATTCAAAATCTACCACTGGACAAGGACCCGTGGCTGGCGTACCGCCCCTGGGTTAAAAAAGTATCTCTTGGCCTGGTCAGCATAACGACCCGCGGCTGAAGCACCCTCCCCGCGTGAAAAAAAGTAAATTTCTGCCTGGTGTGCTATCCACCCGCGGCTGGAGTACTTCCCCCGCGTGAAAAATATGTTAGAAAAACTAAAGATCTTTGATGTACTGCAAGTTAATAGTATACAAGGTTAGCGTTTCTGGTGCAAGGGACTGACTTACGTGCAATTAGGTATATAGTGTCTGTTGGTTGGTCATTGGCGATTTGATAGAGGCAAATAAATGAGGTGAAATGGATGTAATGTAAATATGAAGTATACCTTTTCGTCGTGGGCCATTACTTGATACCTATTTTTGATAGCGATTTCATGCAAATTGGTCACCATAGTTTGGTCAAACATAATTAATGTTTATAAAATTAAGTTGGATATATTCTTTACACCATTGATTTGTTACAATTTTACTGTCCAATTTATTGATTGATAAAATGCGTAAGAATTCCACTACTTGAATTGTGTTGTGATTTAATTTCCATTTGTACGACTTTAATTTACCAAGTTGACAAACTTGTGTATGATTTTATTTGTTGCAATTTTACTGTACAATTTATTGATTGACAAATTGCGTAGGTATTTATTTGTTAAAATTGTGTTATGATTCATATTTCAATTATACGACTTTTAGTTTTCTAAATTGCTAAATTCCCTATGGTTTATAATTGATAGTGCGCTGGGTTGTTCAATGTATAAATTTCTAGTTGTTATTAAAATAAATTGTGTTTCTCGAAAATTGGCTTTTATTGCTGTTATTAGCTTACAGACAAGAGGTACGCTACTCGAAGATTCGATAAACAAACTTAAACTTATTCAAACTCTAAAAGAACCTGCTACGCGCACAGCTAAAATGCAAGGTCCTCGACAATAAATTATTTCAAAGAAATAATAGTTCACGTGACGATCACAGCCAATACTATATTCTGGCGTGTAAACACACGAGCGGGGTATGGGTAGTTTCAGATCTAAGAGTGTTTTCTTTTCGAAAGTAGTATGAATGTTAATTTGTTACCAATTCGTTTTATTTTATCTGAAAAACCAGGAATAAACAGATTTGTAATAGATTTATTTTGATTTTGTCTAATATTTGAATGCTCAAACTCTTGAATGATAGATAGAATAGCTATTATTAATCAAAACATTGCTTAAAAATTCTTTTTCTACATTTAAATTTTGATTATGACAAATTATTTTCATTCGATCATAGAGACTTTTTAGTCTTTTTACTACCCTCTTTTTAACCATTATTAGGTGATTTGGAGTTAAAGTTTAAATATCTGTTTGTATGTGTAGGCATTCTGTAATATGTTTGTTTTAAAACTGTTCAAGTCCTCTTTGATAAGAATGTCACGGAATGAAAGTTGCTCATTAATTTATTTTTCTGTAGCGAAAGGTCCTTTAGTGTTAATATGATTTAGAAAATCGTTAAGAAAATGTTCGTTATATGAATAAATTTAAAAAATGTCATATATATAATGCCAAGAAATTAAAGGTTTATATTGATAATTTTCAACAAAGGTTAATTAAAATTTTCCAACAAAATATTACTTAATGTAATAGTGATGAACCCATAGCCATACCATTGATTTGTTGGTAGTAGTTGTAATTGTATTGAAAATATGTAGTTTTTACGCAAAAAGTAAGTACCTAATTGTAGTATAGAGACAATATTGCGTTTTGCGCGTACACCAAGGTTAGTAACATTTTCTAATTAAATTTTATCTCCTGATTTAGCCTGTTAAGGTGGCAATCTAAATGTGGTTTCCTGATTTATCAACATTGCGACTTCACAGGAGAGGCTAATTCACAACATGCATTCCGTTTACTATTAATACTATTGGTCGAGCGTTTGTTTATTATTTTAGAATGTCGATTATTTCATTTCGCGCATAGACCTCCGCCCGCTTCGCTGCTACGGGGGGCGCAATCAACAAAAATTAACCCATACTAACCCAAGACATGCCCAAAATGAAGAAAAAAACTTTACGAGCAATCTTTAACAAAATTATATTTCTATTTCAACCAATAGCACGGAATGCAAGTTCTGGACTAGCTGCTAATGCTTCAAAATGTTAATTAAGTAAAATTTATAAGATCGTGAATTAAATGAGATGGCTTTTAGGTAGTAATTTTAAAGTTACTAAAGAGCTATTGGAATGAAATGAAGACTCGCGATGAATCAATAACACCGACAAAACATCGGCATTAGTGGGTAAACACGGTCTCCTGATTTATCCTTTTAAATAAGAAACCTAAGCTATTTTTAACGAAGGGTACGTTTATGGGGGTGGCAAGTATGATCATATTACTTCAACATATGTCAATAACAGTCATCTGAAATTTGATTTGCGTGTTGATCTTCATTTTGCGTTTTTTATGCATGGCATAGTGAGCTCAGGTTCTCCCTGCTATCTGGTTCAGTATCTGGTACCAGTGGGACCCCGGGGAGAGCTCCATAACCTTAATCTTAGGAATGTTGTTAGATAGCACATCCCCACCCACAAAACAGAAAAATTTAAAAACTGTTTAGCATACAAAGCAATAAGCTATTTAAATTCTGATTTTTTTTTATTGACTAGTTCTAGTCGATACTTGTTTAAGGCTGAATATTGTAAAATTCTATATCGGAGAATGCTTGAGTAATGGTTTTAATCCATAACTTTGATATAGCCTTGATTGTGTGTATAATTTAATGTTGATTGACTTACTGATGGTTTTAAATTGTTTGTTTTCTTTTTTATCCTATATATTGTACTGTATTCTTGTGTTCGACCTATCTCGCTTTAATTTTAGTGTATATGCTGTTTTTATATTCAGATGTTATGGAAGAACGCTCCCTGCAAATGACACTTTGTGTATGTACAGGGTGGCTCGAATTCGTGTCTATGTATGGGGAACTCGAAAACCGTAAGAGATACAGTAGCGGTCAAATCAAGGCAAAATTGCGCATTTAGGTGCCTAGTATTATGCCGTTTAGAAAGTTTTAAAATTCCAAGTATTTCTGGAGATATCCGGAAAAAAACCGAAATTTAGAAAATTCGTTTTATTTTTTTCCTGGGTTTATTTAGAAACAGATTTCAAATTGAATTGCACTTTTGCATTGCCACTTTTTCCGCTCTAGCTAATGATGATATCCAGTTTGAAATTCGACGTTTCGTCTTCAAGGGATCATCATCATCTTTTTTTAAATACGAACTTTATTTTCTCGTATCGTTTTTAAGATGGTATTGGCGTTATTAATATGTGTTTTTATTTTTTTTTATTATTTTTTTTTAATTTTTATTATTATTTTTTTAATTATATATTTTGCCTTGGAGTAATTTTAAATAATTTAAGGTAGGTACTTTCGAAATTTTTATATTCTATAAAAATATTTTATTTTCTTTTTTGTATTTGGTGTAAAATTAGAGCGTATTAAAAATAAAAAATAGCAAAATTATTTCTTACGAGAATATGGCCATGAACTATTACTCAAACAAGTTGCTTACGGCAAAGATAAAATATTCCCAACTTTTAACCAATTAAAAAATGTATTTAATAGAGAAAATCAACAATTTATAATCATACTACGTGATACTATAGGGACTTTGATGGAAAAATACCTATTGGAATTTTGCTTATAAATAAAATGCACTAAGCAACTTGTTTGACTAATAGTTCATGGCCATATTCTGGCAAAAAAAAAAATTTACTATTTTTAATTTTTAATACGGGCTCCAATTTTCCACTTAATGCAAAAAAATTAAAATTTTCAAAAGTACTTACCTTAAATTATTTAAAATCACGCCAAAGCAAAATATATAAAATAAAAATAATAAATAAATAATAAAAATTTTAAAAAATAATAAAAACACATACTCATATTATAAACGCCAATACCATCTGAAAAACGACAAAAAAAAGTTCGTATTTAAAAAAAGAAAGTTGATGATGATCTCTTGAAGACGAAACGTCGGATTTCAAACTGGATGTCATCATTGGATAGAGCTGAAAAAGTGGCAATGCAAAAGTGCAATTAGATTTTTAAATAAGCCCAGGAAAAAATAAAACGATTTTTCAAAATTTCGGTTTTTCCGGATATCTCCGTAAATACTCGGAATTTTAACACTTTCTAAACGGCATATTGTTAGGCACTTAAGTGCGCAATTTTGCCTTAATTTGGCCGACACTGTATCTCTTACGGTTTTCGAGTTCCCCATACATAGACACGAATTCGAGCCACCCTGTACACATATTATGTGTGTTTATGGTATATGCAATATATATTTTTCTATTCTGTTCTATTCTAAGTGGATCTGGCATTATTGCAAGGTGCTAATAACGTCAATAAAGTGCAACTTGAAATGTCATGTAAAATATCCTAATGTTAGTTAAAATATTTAATATGAACATCCTGTATTTCAACCTGTTACCCACCCGTACGTGATATTTATGTTTATACCCTTGAAAACTGATACTCTAACATAAACTAACAATATGAGCAGAGATTAAGTAAACCCCAAATGAAAAAGAAGGCAGCGAGTGCTAGCATTTCAGCTGATCAAGAACTATGTATATAGAGTGGTCATAGTTTACTTTTGTGTGGTTGTTTTGTGTACTGGTTAATCATGTCGACATGTGAATAATATTTTATATTGTTATTAAAGTCCATGACAGGAGTTTTTATGGTATACCAGAGTTTACTGTCGAGTGAGTTATGGAGGGCCCCCACTTGTCTTCTCGATTGTCACACTTGGCTTATAAGATATCGGTATGTGTTATCTTAGTTTCCGGGTGTTGAGATGCTTACTGCTTAACGGCAGTGGAGCGTCTGGAAGAAAGAAGAAGAAAGAAGATATGTCTGACATTATGTAACAATCTAGTATCGTGTAAATTGATGGTTATTGGCATGAGGTTCCCCGGTGAGTACACTTTATTTATATCATAGATCAGTCAGTACAGTAATTGGTTAATATTTTTGTTTTATGGTTCCCTCAATAGCTGGCTATATATCGGGTGGAGCTCGCTGAATGAATTGCATTGTCGATACGCACGTAAGTGTGATCTTATAAAACACGCTTTTCCAATCATAGATTTAAAAATAATTTTTAAGTTACCTACTGAAGAGAAATAGAATCAGCTCTTTTGCGAAGTTAGGCAAGCAAATTAAAAAAACACAGTTAAGAGAGGTATAGAATTAGATGTGACAACATTGCAACCTGTTAATAAGTTTATTAAATTGAGGCTCAAATGATAAATAATCAAATAAAATGAGACTGATTTTTAAAAAGCTGCCGCAGAGGAATACAAGGTGGTCTTAGAGTACAATGAAAATTTGCTGCTGATATTGTCTGCTAAGCTATCATGTTAGGTAAGGATCCTAAAATACACTTAAGGAACATATAGAAATAGATGATATGGCAACATTACACTCTATTAAAGGAACGGCTAACTGTAGTCTAAATGTTAACAATGCTGCCAAATTGCTTTGTCAAAATAAATAAATACATGCTAAAAAACTGGTTTATTTTCTAAATAAAGACATATAATTAAAACATACAGAATCGAGCTCTTTTGCAAGGATGAAAGGCTTTTCTCTGCCGTCAAAAGTAACTAAACAAAACTCTCAATTTTGAAAAAGGCTTTTTTATGGCAGTGGCACATACACTATAGGGAGGGAGGATGTCGATTGACACGGTTCTTGAATAGTTGTAGGTTGTAATTATGGGGAAACAGATGTCCTGGGAGTGAGTTCCACAGTGATGCAGTGCGTCATACAAAGGAGTTCTTGTAAAGCGATGCTCTAGGTGTTTTCAGTTATACGACGAACTGGTGCTCTCTTACTGTCTGTCGTGACAGTCTGACTGAAGTCCTGGGAACATTTGCCGTGAAAGTACCTGTAAAACAGGAACATCTCGGCCACATATCTGCGGTGTTCCAGACTATCCAGATTCCGGGTCAACTCCTGGTCGCCGACGAGACGCACAGCTCTCTTCTGAATGGAATCCAGCAGCTTTAGGGTGTGCTTTGGTGCGGTGCCATAGATGTGTGAGCAATATTCTAAGCTCGGTCTTATTTGCGCTTTGTAGAACAAGACCAACTGCTGCTATCTATAGAGTTTTTTGTTGCGAAATAGTGCACCAAGCTTCGAAGAGGCTGATTTTGCAATGTCAACAACGTGGTCATGCCAGGACATATTGCTGTTGACCGAGACACTCAGCAGTCCGATTGACGAGGATGAAAAGGAATGACCGATCCTGCCATAATGATGTCAGGGCCCGCCGTATTGGCCCTCTTGTTAAACGTGGCTGCTTGGGTTTTTGGTGCATTAAACTGGACCAAATTTTTGTCGCTCCAAGTTTGAACTTTTTCAGGTTTTGATTAATTGCTGTAATCTGCTCCTGTCTGCGGTGATAAGTCTCAGTCGTTGGTAAAGGTTTTTCTGATCTAAAGTGGGAGACAAGGGTACTGTCATCTGCAAAACTATAAACAGGATTATTCGTTTCGGTTAGCAGGTCATTAATATAGATGAGAAACAGAGTTGGTGAGAGTATTGCGCCCTGAGGCACGCCAGCGTTAATGGTGAATGTGTCCATCAACTGCAACGTGCAGAGATTGGTTCTTAAGAAAACTGGCAAGCCACCTGAGGAAAGAGGCTGGCAGTCCGAAGGACGACAGTTTGTTGAGAAGCCCGTCATGCCAAACTCTGTCGAATGCCTTTGAAATATCTAACGCAATCGCTCGAGACTCTCCGTAGTTTCCAATTGCCCTACTCCATATATGAGTGACAAAGACCAATGTATCTGCTGTCGATCTCTCTTTGCGAAAGCCGTATTGATTATCGCTAATTGTTCTGTTGTTCTCGAGGTACTTGAGTACTTGCTGATTGACTACACGTTCCATGACTTTGGAGATTATTGGAAGCAAGGCTATTGGGCGATAGGTTGCTGTTTTTGAAACAGGTTGCACTCGAGCGACTTTCCAAGAAGATGGGAAAATCCCTTTTTGGTAAGACAGAGAAAAAATTCTGAAAAAAACGAGTGTTAGTTCGTTGGAGCTGTTCTTTAATACGATGGCAGGTATTCTGTCCGGTCCTGATGCCTTTTGCGTATTTAGTTCTAAGGTAGAGTGCGATGAAACCATTTTGGTAAGCATGTTCGCTTTTTCCTTGAGTGTAGTCACCGCGATGCCATGCTCGTCTGTCAAATGTGGGAGAGACTTTTTTAAGTTATTACTTACTGGGTGGCGAATTCGCCCCTGTCTGAGATTCGAGTTGATTTGTGTACAAGTTGAGTAAGCCCGCAGCTGGTGGTAAATGCTTCGGCTTCACTACCTTCGTTGTCGGTCTTGTTGTGATGTTTGAGCCCGTTGGTGTTGTGGGCATTGAAGTGTCCCAGAACGATTATTTCTGAATTGGGGTGATCGACCTGTATTGTGTACGGTTCGAGTGTTTCCTCGGGATGACATGAAAAGTCGCTTCGGAAACAAAGGTATATTCCCAACTTATCTCTAAAGCGGGTATGGAATCAGGGACGTAGACAGATTCTTATTTTTTTTGTGGGGGTGGGGATGGGGCAGTTGATGCACATCTAAATTAAGGGGGTCGCCTAAATAGCTCGCCGCAGGCACTGCCGGAGGTTAATGCCCATTAGGCGAAAAATTTTGAGGGTGCCACGCCCAATTTTTACCCAAAAGTCGTTAAAATCGTTGAAAACATTCCTCAATGAAACAAATCAATCATATTGTATATTCTTCTGGACAAGCACCTTACCCATAAGAACAATTAAAATACATACTGTCATTTTATAACTTAGAGCAATACATAACAGAGCAACTTCTAGCTAGACATTTAGGTTTTGGATGATGATCAGTGCGCACTGCGGATACTGCGAATTGACGAATGGGCTGGGACCAGCGAGCCTAGTGTTCCCAGTAGCGTCTATTTTTTCGTACTAAATTTCGTTAGGTTTTTGTAATAGATAAAGATGTCTCGTCATACATTTTTTTAGGCTAGATTATTTTTAAATTCTTCTTGTGCCTGCGCACTTAAAAATTAGGCTATATTCATTTACGGAAATAGGAACGTTTATACATGTTTTTGAAAAAAAACGCCCTGCCACAACCCCCCCCCCCCCCACCGCCCCCTTCATCTACGTCCCTTTATGGAATAATATACAGAGTGATAAAGATAAAATACGAGGCTGCTTTTGTAATGTTTTTAATATATGTTGTGTAGGCAGCCAAAAATACTCCATGAAGGTTTGAGAAGTGGATCCAACGCTTATTTGTATTATAACTAGATTTGCCAATTGTCAGATTTCCTGCGATTTCCGTGGTACAAACAAACGTCAAAAACGTCATATCGCTATGTCATTTAACACCTGGTGAGCTGGTTGTTTTGTTTTTTACCAAATCCTCCGATGATTTCGAGTAAATATAGATTATTTTAATTTGGGTATTAAAATTATGGAAACTAAACGCGAGAAAGTTATAGTTGATAACTTACATACAAGGAAAGGATTTTCACTTGCTTGTTCTTAATGGGTTAATAACTAACCCATATATTAATAAAATAGACGAAAAAGATATTTTCATGGTCAATGGCATTAGAACTATTCCCTTCTAATAAAAATTCGTTTTTCACTAATAGTTCCACAATTTGATTAATATTTTATTTGTGAAAGTGCAAACCCGTTTCCTAATTTTCCTTATTACTATTTGATATTATAATTCAAATTTGTATTAAATACTCTCGTTACAATCCTATATATTATTTTGTTGTTTAAAAAGCGCGCCAATGAAGTTCCTTTGCGGTTGTCCAATAGCAACGGCAAAAATTCGTAGCAAAACCTAGTTGGGATGTAAATATACGCTCAGGCAATATCGTAAGCTGGTGAAATGTCGTGAGACGTGGATATTATTGTCTTGTACGTGGAAAGTATTACATCTAAAATGAACATGTGGGCGAATGACGTGTGCTGATATATATTGTTGGTAGGTACTTTGGGGAAAGCTCAGAAGAATAACTGGCAACATGGCGACCTGACCGATTTAAACATCAATCAAATGAGGTTTAAAAATTTGCATTGAATGAGCTGGAATTTAAAACGTAAGGCTAACCCTAACGTTAAAATAAACCTCTATTGTAACCTTATACCTTAAAAGGAGCATCTGAATTAAAATGAAGAAAAACCCGTAACATCTCTTAGGCAAACGACAGAAAATACTTTAAGGCAATTTTACAAGCGGATATTAACGAGTTTTGTTCGTGAAAAAAAAAATGATAATTCAAGGAAATCGGCAGTAACTACTTAAGATTACGCGAACCCGGTCACAGGACTTCAGAGTCGCGCGCGTAGCAAATTTCTGACAAATACATGGGTTGTTTAATCTTTACATTTGTATTTTTACATTTTCACTCCATACTTCATAAAATATCCTCCGTTCGTGCTGCGGGGCGCAACCAACAAAAACTAACCCAAGCTAACTCAAGCCTTGCCAAAAAACTAACTAACCAAACAATAAAAAAAAACTTGCAAAGGCCGGACGGCATATACGATGCAGACTCGATAGGACCTCGCCATAGAGCGATCGTAATATAAAGGTAGTTATTTTTAATGGTTGGATTAGTTCTGGTTTGGTCTTGTTAGTTGTGCCCCGAAGCGAGCGAAGGGCCAGGCATGAAGTGTTGAAATATTTGAAGATGAAACGTAACGAGAGTATTATATCTAACATTTATATTACAGTCGCCCTACAGCAGAACCTTATTCGTCTGCAGTTTACGTATATGCGGCAGGGCGTTGGACTAATTGCCTTCGCATTCTAAACAAGAGCGTAGCCACTTGACTAAGCCTCTACACATCTGGTTTTCTCAAAAAGTCTTATACAAATGTGCGAAGTGAAAAAATATAAACAAAAGATGACAGGAAGCCAGCGACCGGAGGAGCCGAGCGGCTAACGAAAGCCCAAATGTTAAATCGTTTGCTTTGGTGGTTGCACAATGGTAAACAAATAAATGACAAAAAATGGTTGTACGTATGGCCCTCCGCTCGCTTCGCTCTGAAACATAACAAGAGTAACCCAAACTAACCCAAGACATGTCCTAAATCAAGAAAAAAAAGCATTTGCATTTCTAACATTTGAGCTGCAGTTACCCGTAAATTGTGACCGGGTTCGCGTAATGTCTTCTGCAGTAATTCGCCAAATTTAGAACATATTCTGTCACAGATTACTAATCTGTGATTCTGTCTTGTTCGTGAAAAGAATTTTATCTGAAATCCACGCTACGTATATTGTTTTCTTTAGTTTGATTTAGATTGGCAACTTTAAATACCACAAGCAAATTTTAGAAACATATCTTACGACATCGCAAGTAGGTAGTATCTTGTAAATCTGGACAGCATTTTATCTAAAATCCACGTGATGACTAGTGTTTTTTTCATATGACTGAAGGACCGCCTGACGCTTACCTGAACAACATTTCTTCTGCTTTTCTTCTTTTCTTTGGGACTGTTTTTCGGTCTTAGTCCAAACGATAGAATGATCCCTGTTCATTTTTCGAAATTCTTCGTCCGCCCAAATAACGCTCTCGCTAGAACTCAACTCAGCCTCGCAAATTGTTTCGTTATTTCGGCAATTTTCCGGTGAACTGTCATCGTTGTCGTCCTCAATGAATCTTATGAACGTCTCGGTAGACATAGTCTCGTTGGCGTTAGGACAATTCAAATTTTCTCGCGATATTTTTTTGAACATTTCGTTTACCCTTTTCGGACTTTGGCACTGGGCTTTTTGGTTCAGGATGGTCAAAGATTTCTTTGTGTTGGTGACAATGCCTTGGAAGTTGATTAGGACATTTTCGGTTTTAGTTGGCAATAAGCTTAACATTTCTACGGGCTGGTTATTTTGACATTTCGGAGTCTCAGGTGGAGAATCTCTATCTTCTGGCGTAGTTCTACAGTGTTTTAGAGCGTACTCGAATAGGTTAAACCCATTAGCGTCCGAATCGACAACCACCTCTTTGTCCGACAACTCTTTCTCTGACGTCTGATGCTTTACGTCTAGATATGTAGAAACGTCGTCTAGCAATTTCTTCTTTATGATTTCATTCTGTTCCTGGTCGCCTTGCGCGAAATTTCCAAGGGTGAACTTATCTTCCGTTGCGCCCATGTTTTTGGGAAATATGGGTGGTTCGTTCAAGGGCACGTCGTTCTTCAGCAAATATTCTATCGATTTGTTTTCAAACTCATTGCAGGTTCTTAGGATTTCCTCGAATGTAGTAGACAGCGCTTTTAGGTCATGGTGGCTGGGTTTATTCCGGATATCTTTCTCCGACTTGACTAGCCTGGATGGCGAAATTGCTAAAAATAAATAAAATATTTTTACATTCTTACCTAAATACTATTCACTGACAAACAACTCTTTTGTATTGCAAAAAATCGCAAAAACTAGGCAATATATAGTGTCAAATGATTAAGTATAACTAAATATTGCGTAGCGGTAGGATATGATATTTATTTTCTTAGGTTGACAATGTTGACATACATGTGAGAAGTAAATGAGGTCTCCAACGTTGATAGTTTACTTTAAAATATGTGACGAAATTTAAGTACGAATAATAACAAGTTTATCGACTCATTTGCATGAATCCATTGTTGCCAGGTTCTACGATTTATCGTGAGATTTCACAAAGTAGCTTTCGCACAACGCTGGCTTCTATACAAACTGCCAATCAGTTCGACATTTCTACAATGCTTCGACAAGGTGACTGTACCCTAAAATAGATTTGGCACCGTCAATAATGAATAATTACATATTTCTCGCATTAACCTGTATTTGGCAACGCAGACGAATGATTCTGAAGCCAGGTGTACCTTATTTGTCATTATAGAACACTTGTTTGATAGGCAACCTAAAATACTCTAAAAGAAGATATTGGAAGTAAATCTGGCAGCATCGCAAGTTAATGTGGCAAATCACAGCCAGAGAGAAGAGGCGAGATAGTGGGCCTGAGGAAGAACTGCGGAAGGCTGGTGGCTTCCACTCCACAAACGTCAACTTTGTGTCCAAACTGTCACTGGATGTTACTGTGCTTGACGTTGTTGAGTACCTAAAGAACAATTTTGGCGCTGATGAACGATTTGCTGTGGAGATGACTGAGGTTAGGTCTGGGGAGTACAATGCATTTAAGATTACTACCAATAAATCACTGGAAGAAAACTTTCTAAATCCAAACTACTGGCCTGAAGACATTGTTATAAAGAAGTTTTCGTTTTTTCGTCCCAACCAGCCAAGAAGTAGCAGCATGTTCAATTCCTCTGACTTCACCACGGTCAACAACTGACATGGCTCCAGTAACTCCGCCTCAATCAACGGCCGTAAGGGCCCCAGTAACTACAACTCTCCCAACAGGCACTCAAAGAAGTAGGATCTGAATAGTAAATGTTAATGCAAGAAGTCTCAGGATGCAGTGTTGTGAACTGGAATATTTTGCGCACTGTGAGAACTACCCAGAAGTAATATGCGTGACTGAAACTTGGTTGACGGATAGTGAAGCCCTTTGCTTTAAACTAAACAACTACGATGCAGCGGCTCACTTCTGCAGAAAGGAATCACGCGGGGGTGGAGTAGCGATATATGTACGTAGTGACTTTGGCAAACATAGTCCTCATTGTCTCGATCACCTTCCTATATGTGTTGAGAAAAAGTTCGAGACTGCAGCAACTTCGATCGAGACTGCAGCAACTTCGATTGAAACTACGAGTGAGCGCATGCTAGTCTGCTGTCTTTCTCATCCACCTGATGCGGAGTATAGTGTTTTTGTGACTGTCTGGAGAATCTGTTAGTCCATTTATGTAAACGTAATGTAACTTTATTCATTGATGGTGATTTTAACGATGATTTTAGATGTGGTGATGGAAATGCTTTGAATATTTTGAACGTTTTCAGCTCGTATGACCTGACTCAATCTTTTTATGATTTCTCAAGAGTGCAGAGTCAGTCCTTCACTCTGATCGATAACATATTTTCTTCTGCATGTCTCCTCGAGAGTAAGGTAGTAGACGTAACTTTTTCAGATCATAGAGCCCAAATCGTGTATTTTGAGCCTGCTGTGAGTGAGCCATCTTCTTCAACTGTGAGGAAGAGAGGAAAACACAACCCATTTTGGTCGCTTGCTGTCAAGGCAAAGGTGGTGTCCTGATCTAGAATCTCTGGATCTGGAGTGTATATTATCTCACTTCTTATCTACCTTCTATAGTCTATTTAATATGGCATCTCCCTACGAGTCCAAACAGAGAAAGTCTCTGAAAGTTGAAAGTCCCTGGATAACAGAAAGTATAATTTTCGAAGGCGAGGAATTGAGGCAGCTAAATAGACGTGTTAAGAGGTCAGGTGATTGCAACCTAAAACTCGAATACAAAAATAGACTAAAGTGTCACAAACAAAAAAATGCCCTTGCTAAAAAGAACTACAACTCCCGTAAGCTATCAACTTCCACAAATATCACTAAAACAGCTTGGGACATAATAAACTCACATTCTAATACACAACATAGGAAATTTTTTTTACCGGAGGTCCTTGTCTCTGGCGAGGTGGAGATTACTGGCAGTGATGAAATCGCTAACGCTTTCAACACTCAGCAGCACCCACATGTAAATTTGGGCAGTGAGACAATTCCTCAATCTATTTTCTTGTCGCCTGTGTGTGAGCGTGAGGCCTCACGCTCCCACACTCCTATGTGTGAGCGTGAGGTATTGGAGTTAACCAACTCAGTGAGTGACAAGAGATCTTGTGGTGTCGATGGGGTAACCTATTGAGAAGCTGCGCCCATCAAATTCTGAGTCCCCTCACATATTTGATAAATATTTCTTTTAAACATGGGTATTTTCCAGATTAATTAAAGAAAGCAATTGTAGTACCTATAAAGGGCGACTCATCATGGGTGGTAAACTTTACGCCAGTATCGCTCTTGTCAGTGTTTTCTAAGATTTTCGAGAGGGCGTTTCGGGGTAGGTTGATGAGCTTTCTGGATACATTTCAAATCTTGACTTGTAGACAATATGGATTCAGAGTCGGACGCTCTACATCCGGTGCTGTCTTATCTTTCTATTCTAAAGTGTTTGACAATTTTAACAACAAGCTAAAGACACTGGGAATCTTTTATGACTTTACTAAAGCCTTTGACACCCTACCCTTAATCATAAAATTCTTCTTAAAAACTGTCTTACTATGGAATCAGGGATCCAGCGTATAATTGGTTACTCTCATATTTGTCTGGCCGTACAATAAGTGCAAGGTGACCACGGGATGACTCTTTCCGATTGGGTGAATGTCAGGACGGCAGTGCCCCAGGGCAGTGTTCTTGGTCCGGTCCTCTTGTTGTTATTTATTAACGATCTGCCTCTACTAGCAAATGACAACTACATTACTCTTTTCGCGGATGACACATCTGCTGTCATTAAGGCAGATGACTATGAGACCCTTTGCGAGAAAGCAGACAGATGTTTGAGCGATATCTCTACATGGTGTAAGAAAAATGAACTAAATAGTGGAAATACCAGTATTGTAGTGTTTACACCTCTGGGAGTCATCCAAGACAGAAGCCTCCTGGTTCGAGACAAAGTTGCAAGTTGCAACTCTTATCCAGAGAGACTGTGTAAAATTTCTTGGTCTCTCTGTCGATCAACACCTCTCGTGGTATTGACCACATATGTAAAATTTCCTCGAAAAATTTTGCTGTTCTGCAATTGCGTGACGTTGTTGACGCAAGCACTCTGAAGACTTTTTATTATGAATCCATTTATCCCATCTTGTCCTATGAACTGCTGGCATGGGGTAATTCCAGCAACATCTCTAGAGTCTTGGTTTGTCAAAAGAGGTTATTAAGAACTATGTATCGACTTCCCTTGGGGGAGTCTTGTCGCCCTAGCTTCAAATCTAAAGGCTTACCCACAGTTGTCAACTTGTATGTTTTGCAGTCCTCCTGTAAGATATTCAGGAACTATAGCAGCTTTGAAAAGTGTGGCGATGTGAATCACTATCAGACTAGAAATGCGGACATGCTCTATGTTTCTGGAGCGCGACTGACTCAGGTGAGGGATGGGCCTGAAATCGCCTCCATTAAAATATACAGTCAACTACCGATTGCCATAAAACATATTTCTTCTTTCTCCGCTTTAGGAGCGAGCTGAAGGCCATGCTAGTTGAAAATCCGTTCTACTCACTGAGTGAGTTTTTTGAACATGTTTTCTAGAGGTGCTCATTCATTTCTAGCCCTCTATAATATGTATTTTGTATTTATGTTTTTTTACTGTTTCTATGCTCTTGTACTTTTAACTATACTTTTAACTTTAACTTTGCAATTTCTTATTTTATATTTTGACCATTCTGAAACAAGTTAACATATCTACAGAAATATAGGTAAATAAATAAATAAATAAATAAATGATAAACGTCAAATAATTTAAAATTTGAAACATAATTACTGAATTACACGTCAACAGATTAACGTTTGAAAGATGAAATTGGATTGAATGGGTTGGATTTTAAAAAGTAATTCTAAAAGCTACTACAGCTAAATGAACTAATATTACCTCCTCATTTGAGTATATCTATGGTAAGCAAACATAAATTTCTTTGAAATAAGTGTAGGAGTAGATCTGGCAACATCGCAAGCTTCTAGTAAGCATAATCGCGTCTACCTACAGCAAATTTTCCACCTTGGGACCTGCGCATCTGGCAGCAGCCCGGTGTTGTTCTAATAATTTGCCTCTACGTAGCAGCTTACACAAATTTTCCATACGCTTCCGCGTGATTGCAGCGACTCAAGTGGCGCTTTAGAAAACTAGCCAATTGAATTGAATATCTTACTGTTGCTTCCCGATAGAATTTAAGTAGAAATAATACCTGTGAATGTGCATGATTCTTTGTTAGAAAAGATATAAGATCCGATTGTAGTACTAGATTTTCACTTTCTTTTTCTAGGTGGGCATACGTTGGGTTAGTTTTGGTTAGTTCCTGTTCGTTGAGCCCCGTAGCGAGCGAAGCATGTATTTCCGCTAATATATTCCACTTCCCACCATTTAAAACATATTACAAAAATAATAACGTACGTGCCGATGATTGCCGAATGTATGGAAAATTTGTGTAAGCTGCTACGTAGACGCAAGTGTTCTAATATTTCACTTCACACTTGGTCCTCCGCTCGCTTCTGTCGTTCCGGGGGCGCAACCAAACAAAACTACCCCAAACTAATCCAATGGCAATGCCCAAAATCAAAAAAAAAAAAAAAAACAAAAAATAACAACTTTGGAAAATTGTATGGCCAACGTGGAACTCTTTTAGGCCCAAAATTAGACCTGAATACTAATAAGAATCACTAAATTGAAGTTTGACAGATACAAAATCTTTGCTTGTAGTAGACACTGATACTTTTCTTTAGATTATCATACATGAGACAGGTAAAAGAAGTTTATTGAACAGAAAATCTAAAATAATCTTAAAGAAGGTTTGGAGGTAAGTCTAGCAACATTGTAACCTTCTAATTTACTTCGATAATTTGAGGTTTAAAAGATCATTGCAGATCTTTGATTGTAGTAGGCCACTCGCCGCAACCGCACATTTTCGACCTTCGGATCTGCGCATTTGACAGCAGCCCGGTGATGTCGTTCTAATATTTGACTTCACGCGTGTCGCAACCAAACATAACTAACCCAAACTAATCCAATCTAACCCAAGGCAATGCCCAAAATCAAGAAAAAAGAATTTTGAAAAATATATGAAATAGGATGTACGCATGCGTGAAGGCTCAAAATTGCGGTAAGTAGACACGAATGTAGTAGGCCCTGATACTTTTTTAGGTTATCATACATGAGAGAAGTAAAAGAAGTTTATTGAACAGAAAACCCAAAATAATCTTAAAGAAGGTTTGGAGGTAGATCTGGCAACACGATACATCGATAATTTGAGGTTTGAGAGATCATTATCATGAATTGCTGTAGGCCATGACACTTTTTTCTAAGTTGACATACATGGACGAATAATTAAATGAAGGTCTTTACGCCATTCATTAGGACTTTTCACCTCACTTGCCATAATCCTTCTAGGTGAAATAACTTTAACATATTTTTGCTTCAAACGTCAGTAAATCCGTCATTACTCGACTGTGTAGGCGGCCGTGAAGTTTCTCTTTTCCTCCGCCGGAGCTTTACTTTTCAGTTTTCCACCGGCGGAGGTAAAAGTGTTGTCATAGCAACATTGATACAATACAATACAAACAGACAACAAAATAAGCTTCAACAACTCAAGATTTATTAAACTACAGTTTGTATTTATCACTCAATTTGTGACTGCATTTCTAAAAATCATTAATTTAGGAACAAATTGGTTATTATTTAATTGAACTTACTCAATAACTGCTTATCAATACGGAATTAAAACGCAATCGGAGACGCAATCTTAAAAAAATAATTATTGTTGACAGTGTCCACTGACAGCTTTATGTTACAATACTATAGCAACAACCTGTGCCCATTCACCGACATCGGTCTAAGTCGCCTTGCGAACCCACTTATCTTTAATAATAATCAGATATTTTTACTATTAAAAAGAGATGTTTTTGCATTAATTTCTCGACATTTGACGAAAAAACAGCATATTTTATTTGGAGGAAAAGTTACTTTTCCTCCATATAAAATAATATACTATTTACTGTTTGACAGTGGCAAATATTTCTGCTATTCCCATTTAGACGTAGTCAAATCAGTTGTATAAAAAATGATTGAAAATAGTAGGTATATTAACTTTAATTTAAGGATAATTATTAAGTAGAATATTTACGACGAAGAGTATTCTTCTACACCCTTATTATTATTTTTTTTCAAGGTGACCTTGAATTAGGTCCCTTGATACTTGAGCTTTACCCACTTGGGCCAACGCATTTAACCTTGAGATTATTTGTCGACTTTGTATGACCTTGGCCCACTTCATCACTAACCCAAGGTCGCCTTGAATTAGACCGCGCCCACTTGTCCTTGCTTTTTCGCTCACTTGGGTTTAACGCATTTCATCTTAAGCCATTCTATATGAATTTGCTTGTATGGCATACTCATCATTCTTAAATCAATCATTGCAGTAAAAGGTCGTACCAACACCTTCTAAATAAGAAGGTCTGGTATCTAAATATAAGATGGCGTCCCGCGTAGGGAACAGGCTCTGACAATGGAAAACGTATGGTTACGTTTTTCCGTGGGTTCTGAGAAACTCACAACTTTTACTATTTTAAAATAATACTCTCTTTATTCTTTATCACTCTATTTAACTTTATTAAACACACTAAATTACTGCTATAATTTTCCAACTATTAGATCTTTACAATTCAATGATTAACTCATTACAACACGCGTTCTGCCCGATATTTATATCCAGTCTAAAATATATCGCAACTACTCCGGACGAAGCGAGGCTTCTCTATAATTCTCGACTAGGACTGCACACATCGGGAAAATACCACAGCTCCCGAATCTAATCGGACGGCGATGATTCATAAGGAAATAGCGTAGATGAGACAAAGTTAGTTCTATAGGGTAGCACAAAAAACATTCGGATGGTCGCTATTCGTGACATTGCCTCCCTCTTAAACCTGATCGTCTCGATCAGCTACTTCATGTCCGTGATATGTTTTGAGCCTCTCGAGGTGGACAACTTTCAGGTTGCTTCTGGGGCTACATTGAATTCTATACACCACGTCATTAATTCTTTTGATGACTGTGTGGGCCCCACACTCATACTGGCGTTAACTTGAGGGATCTTCCTTTTTTCCCTTGCGGATTATATAATCAGACTTTGCCATTCATCTGAAATCCTATAGATTTAGCTTTGAGATCATATGGTGTCTTCATTCGGTTACTGGCTTACTCCGTGTTTTGCCTGACAAATTCATGGATGTATAGTAACTTTTCCTTAAGAGAATCAGCGTAGTCTTGAATTTCCATATTCTGGTTGTCTGGCGTTCCGTATAATAGGCCACAAGGTAAACGGAGTGCTCTTGCAAATAAAACCATGGCTGGTGTTAGTCCTGTTGTGTCATCGACTGTTGATCTATAACCCATCAAAAATAGTGGTGTGTTGGTCCCAATCATTTTGATGTCCATTTACGACCTTCGACAAGTGTTCCTCAATGATCCTATTAAACCTTTTAACTATGTCGTATGACTGTGCATGTAAGGCGTGTAGTCCGAAGTTGAGTCCTTGATCTGAGTGCAGCTCTAATGGCGCGTTTTCACGGGTCGATCTGAGTTGAACGATTTGGGTCGTTCGCACATAGTTCGACCTATGTTGAAAGCAAAAAGGTTTACACGGTAGGCGATGCATGTTGAATAATTGTAGGAGAAAATGGCATCA
Source organism: Pissodes strobi (assembly GCA_016904865.1). NCBI lineage: Eukaryota > Metazoa > Arthropoda > Insecta > Coleoptera > Curculionidae > Pissodes > Pissodes strobi. The sequence continues at coordinate 36,234 of MU188437.1, read as the reverse complement.
CGTCAAATTATTGATGTAGGTGTGCAATTAATTTGTTGTTCAGGACTTTCCATATCTTCTTCCTTGGTACTACTAACTGTCTCTTCACTACTTTTCCATCGGCGCGTTCCCAGACTCGTTTAAGAAATCCATTTTGAACTACTAGGGAGTCCCACGGAGCCCACAGTGTTTTAAAAGTAAATCCTTTAGTTGAAATATCTCTCCAGCTTGGTCTTGGTTAATGTTCTTCGTTAGCTTTTAGCAGTAGTGCTATTTCACTATCCTCAAGCTGATCCTTTTTAAGTTGCTCTGTGGTCCACTGCTGATCGACTTCAAACTTTATTTACCTAATGGGAGTAATTCCTTCTCGTTGATCTATTCTCTGGCAATGTTTACAAGTATAATCGCATGGTATTCTGGAGAAGGCATCTGCATTATTATGTAATCTCCCTGCCCTGTGCTTAACCTTAAAGTTATATTGTTGTAACTTTTCAAGCCACCTGGCCTCCTGCCCCTCAGGCTGTTCCAAGTCCAAAAGCCATTTAAGTGCTGCATGATCAGTCCTTATTAGAAATTTTTGTCCATACAGATATTGATGGAGATGCTCAACAGACCGTACTATTCCCAAAAGCTATCTTCGGGTTACACAGTAGTTACGTTCAAGTTTGGAAAATGGTTCGGCTTTAGTATTCGATAACTCGTTCTTCTCCTGCTTATACTTGCGATAAAACCGCTCCGATGCCGGTGTTGCTTGCATCCGTGTCCAACACAAACGTCCCTTTTTCCTCCGGATATCCCAATACTAGACTAGAACATAGAGCCGTTTTTAATTTCCTGAACGGAAAATCACAGTTATGATCCCAGTTATAATTTGCTCGCTCTTCAGTGAGCTTATGTAGAGGTGCAGCTATATTTGCAAATCCTTTGGCGAATCTTCTGTAATAAGTACATAATCCAAGGTAGCTCCGCAGTTCGTGTTTGTCATAAGGATGATGCCAGTCTTTGATGGCTGTAATCTTTCTTTGGTCGGTTTGGATTCCCTCCGATCACAACGACATGCCCGAGAAATTCAATTTTTTGTTGGAAAAGTGAACATTTCCTTCGATTCAGTAAGAGCTGAGCATTTTTGACTCTAGTAAAAACTTCTTGCAGGTTTTGTAGGTGTTATTCGAAAGTTTTTCTCATTACCATTATATTATCGAGAGTCTTCCAAGTAAGGCCTCGTAGAACAACTTCTATAAGAAGCTCAAAAGTAGCGGGAGCATTGCATAGTTCGAAGGGCATAACCAGGAAGAAGATCGGGCTCAAGGCAGAGCACAGGGGCACACCATGTTTTATTGATTCAATTTTGAATGTTTTGTTATTGCAGGAGACATACCGACGATTTGAAAGGTATTACTTTAAAAGATCAGATCAATATTATTGGCACTAAAATTATAGTACTGGAGCTTTCCAGTCAACAGGGCATGAGACATTCAATCAAATGCTGTCGCCAGGTCGAAGAATGAGGATTGAGCATTCTTTTTTTCCTCGAAACAATCATGAGTGTAGCCCAGAAGGTGATTAATGGCTGCATTGACAGATTTGTTCCTGTGAAAACCAAACTGAGAGGCATTAAGCATCGCAGAACTTTCCAGATATTTATATATCTGATTTTTGAGAACTGTCGAAGATCCGACCGAACAGGGAAAGAACTGAAATGGGTCTATAGTTGGAGGCAGTCTCTGTGTCTCCTTTTTTATAGACCGGTACTAGCTTGTAACCTTTAAGCAGTCACAGAAATTGTTGGAGGAAATACACAGGTTTATTATTAGTTAAGGGATAAATTATTAATACTTTCAAAAACTTGATACATTTAGATTAAAATATTCCTTACTAGGGCTGTTCTTAAGGTTTTTCATAATGTCCTTTATTGCATTAAAACTAATTTCCTCAAAACAGAACACAGCATCAGACCCATCAATTCCGCAAAAATTTAGAGGATCTAGTGGATTATTGTTTGGTGGTAAGGGCAATACGTTTTCTGTCATATTGGAAAAATAGTCGTTAAAAACATCAGCATTAATGCTTGGCGATATGGGGGTTTTGGTTAGTGGTTTGCTATTTTTCTATTACGTCCCAGACTGCTCTATGTCGAATGAATCCGTTGAAGAACCATCTCTTTCACGAAGATTATTAAATCAATCAGTTCGTTGTCGTCTAATCGTATGACGGTATACCTGCCTTCTTAAAAAAATATATATTTTTTTTAAATTGATTAAAGGGTTCGCACAATATTTTTACTGTATATTTATTAAAATACTTTTTTATAAATTCATAAAATTTCCGAAAAATTACCTAATATACTTAATAAATTATTTTTTTTTCTTTTTAACACCATAGACCAGGAGATTTCAGTCACATTTTATTTTAGTGATTGACTGTGATTTAAAATTTTAATGTTTAAGGAAAATTGAACTAATAATTTATTTATTTATTTATGAAAAAAACTTGTTCTAGTCATACAAGTTATTTAATTATAATGTATAAGCAATTGTTTGAAATACTTCAAAGCTTTCCCGACCAAAGTAATAATGCAAAATTTCTTAAATTGAAATTAAAAATATCTGAATTAACAGAATATCAAGACTTTCCCAATGAGTTTAGGTCGACTTGCAATACTTTTTACTATAAATATATTTTCAAGTGGAATCAATCAAGTTGGATCAAAGTGAGGTTTTTAAAAAAAAATAAAAATTGGCTTACAACTGTTGTAAAATTTAAAAAAATATATTGTAAAAGGACGCAAAACAGTAGCGTTCAGTGAGTGTAATGAGCGGTCCAAAAGACGGAGAACAAAACCAATTCGAGAAAATTCCAAAGGAGTGAACCTATGTCGCTTAAATTAGTTACAGATCATGTGGTAACTTATCAGCATCGAAAGTTCTCAAAACTATTAGTAACGAATCCGAGCAAGCCAAAATTTTTTAAAACAAAAACAATCAAGATAATTTACTTTAGAGTTAAATGCTGATGAAGTATTAGCTCTAATAATTGTAGAAGCTAATTTGCATTTGCATCAGTATAAAATAATCAAAACGCCAGATGGACAAAAAAAAATTGCAACTTATATCCTTATTTGTACGACAAAATTTGGAAGGTCGAAAAAATGTTATCTCAATTTGGGCTGGGCGATTATTAAAAGAAATAATCGATGTTCGAATATTTGTAATAATCGAATATTCTCGATTCATCGGTATAATCGATTAAGCGTCAGGCAGGAACGTCAAACTGGTGAGAGCCGTTTGATTACGGGAAGTGACGCCCCCGCCATTCCGAGTTGCCACGGGATGTGGCCCATCAAATCTCATCGTCTTCCCCCAGGCTGGAGAACACCGAAGTACAAAGTCTGGAGCTGATAAATGACAGTTCGTGACAAGAGGGGCTACATTGTATTAGCAGGCAGGAACGTCAAACTGGAGATAGCAGCTTGATTAAGTGGAGTGACGCCCTCGCCATTCCGAGTTTACCACGGGATGTGGCCCATCAAATCCCATCGTCCTCCTCCAGGCTGGAGAACACCAAGGCACGGCACATATAACAACCAGCAATATTACTCGATCTGTCAGGCGGAAAATTAAATTTGACCTTGCTAATGTCAGTTGGGTAGAAAAAGTCAGGGCTGGATTTGAAATATATATGTTATCAATTTCCTTTAACAGAGCCGTAATATAAAAGTTCAAATATCAATGGATTATGAAATATATTTATTTATTTAACATATTACGCCATGATGATAACTTTCTTACATTTTGGCCAAATTAGTTAATGTCTTTTGTACAGTATATATGACAATGATGTATAATAGGTAAGTAGAAATATTTCACTTCGGGAATTTGAAAATGACGACACAGGCAAAAAAAAATACTCGCTAGTTTTTAATAATTGTTATTACTTTGATATGACTCACTTCACAATTAACTCTAATTTTTTAAATCACAAATTTTGCTAGTCAAATTATGTTTTTAATTACACGGGGACTTATAAGTCATTAATACTGATAATAAGTATGCTGTTATTTTAATAATATTAAGGGATATTTTGTAAAGGGAAATATAAAAATCTTCTCTAATAAATTATAAATTTTATTGCATACTACAATAAGACAAAGAATAAAACAAATATATGTACAATTATAATTTATTCGTACTTTAATACAATGACAATTACAAATAGGGTTGCCAGCCGTACTATAATATATAGTATTCTACTATATTTGAGCTTAGCGTACTATATACATACTGTTAGGAAAATATATTACGCGAAAATATTATATTTGCGCCACATCAGTAAGGAAGAGCGTTAAATCTGCTGCTGAAAATCGAGTAAGTCAGAACACGCCCTAAATTCAAACTGTAGAATTTAACGCAACACTGCACTACACATACCTTGTTGTATCAGCCGAAAATCTAAAGAAACTCTTCTTGGAAGAATGTCTCTGGTTTCTACAACTTCTTACTGCACAAACACCATGACTCTTTGAGTTATACATTATCATAAATAACGTTCGTCTCTCATTATGTCAATTATTTGACAAATACAAGCCAATAGTTTCCAGTAGCAAGTAAAATAAACCAGTTGTAAAAATGCGACGCCGCTGGTGGCAGTTTGACGGGTTTCCTACCAAGGAATATCTTGCGCGCGAACTTGCGCAGATGTGAAAAAAGAAGATGTGATATTGCTGGTTGTTATATGTGCCGTGACCAAGGTACAAAGTTTGCAACTGATCACTGGGGAGTGGCTCAACAGACCCCATTCTTATCCCTCTCAGACTAGGGCCACAAAAGGAATGAGTCTGAGGCCGATGCTTCCAGCGGAAGCGACCCTAGGTGGTAGATGCATACGCCTACTCGCATCGTCCGGTGAAAGACCACTCCACCAGAACTGGGAAGTGCTAAGTGGTTTTCCTAAATCACGTTCCGCTTCCGCGCTAGTGGTTCCGGGTGCCACAGTAGGAATATATGGACATGATGGTGCTTACAGGATCAAAATATTCCGGAACTAAACTCCCCGGCCATTCGGATCTCCGGGCGTTGGGTGGCCCTGGGAGCCCTTCATTCCGCATTTCATAGACAGCAAAGATACCGAAGGCAGTAAGTAATAACTTTACAAAAACGTCTCTCCCACCTTTGACAGACGAACATGACATTACGGACAAGGAAAAAGCAAACATGCTCGCCAAAATGTTTTCATCGCACTCTACCTTAGACGTCTCTTAAGGCAAGGCTCTCCTCACCATATCGAACATCAACACTACCATGGCAGAAGTCAAGTTTCATCACCGTGATATTTGTAAAATCCTTAAAGAACTAGATACGCAAAAGGTGTCAGAACCGGACGGTATACCTTCCATCGTATTAAAGAACTGCGCCAACGAACTAACACCCTTTTTTCCAAGCTTTTTACTTTGTCTTATCCATCTTCTTGGAAAGTCGCTCGAGTGCAACCTGTTCCAAAAGAAGGCAAGAAAACCACGCCCTCAAACTATCGCCCAATTGCCTTGCTTCCAATAATATCCAAAGTCGTGGAACGTGTAGTTAATCAGCAACTACTCAAGTACCTCGAGAGCAACAGAATAATCAGCGATAATCAATACGGCTTTCGTAAAGAGAGATCGACAGGAGATATATTGGCATATGTCACTCATATATGGTGTAGGGCAATTGAGAACTACGGAGAGTCTCGAGAGATTGCGTTGGAATTTCGAAGGCATTCGACAGAGTTTGGCATGATGGACTGCTCAACAAACTGCCGTCCTTCAGACTGCCAGCCTCTCTCTGCAGCTGGCTTGCCAGTTTCCTTAAGAACCGATCTCTGCACGTTGCAGTTGATGGACACATCTCAGACACATTCACCATTAACGCGGGCGTGTCTCAGGGCGCAATACTTTCACCAATTCTGTTCCTGATCCACATTAATGACCTGCTGACCGAAACGAAAATCCTGTTTACAGTTTTGCAGATGACAATACCCTTATCTCCCACTTTAGATCAGAAAAACCTTTACCAGTGACTGTGACTTATCACCGCAGACAGGAACAGATTACAGTAATAAATCGAGACCTGGAGAAAGTCAAAATTTGAGGCGACAGAAATTTGGTCTAGTCCAATTCAGCAAAGACTCAAGCAGCCACGTTTACCTAGAGGACCAATACGGCGGGCCCTGACATCATTATGGCAAGATCAACCATTCCTTCATCCTCGTCAATCTGACTGCTGGGTGTCTCGGTCAACAGCAATATGTCCTGACATGACCACGTTGCCAACATCGCAAAGTCAGCCTACCCGAAGCTTGGTGCGCTATTTCGCAACAAAATACTGTATTCGCCGCAGCAGTTGCTCTTGCTCTACAAAGCGCAAATAAGACCGTGCTTAGAATATTGCTCTCACGTCTGGGGTGCCGTACCAAAGCACACCCTAAAGCTGCTGGATTCCATTCAGAAGAGAGATGTTCGTCTCGTCGGCGACCTGAAGTTGACCCGGAATCTGGATAGTCTGGAACACCGCAGACATGTGGCCGAAATGTCCCTGCCTTACGGGTATTTTCAGGGCAGATGTTCCCAGGATTTGGCCCGCCTCATCCCGCCGCTGGCAACGCCTGTCAGACAGGCACGACAGACGGCAAGAGCGCACCAGTTGGTCGTACAACTGGAAACAAGAACATCGCTCTACAAGTATTCCTTTGTCTGGCGAACTGCATCACTGTGGAACTCACTCCCAGGGCATCAGTTTCCCCCCAAATTGCAACCTACAACTATTCATGAGCTGTGTCAATCAACATCTTCGCATACACACCGCTCGTCGAGCGCCATAGGATCTCCCTTGTGCCACTGTCATAAAAGAAAATTGAGTCTGCTAGTACTCGATGCACTGATGTGTAAACATATCCTATAACGACATCGGCTGTAAAAAAATGACAACATCATGTCCAGCACGTTGTGTTCCCAAGCGGTCACCCATCCAAATACTAACCACGCCCGACGTTGCTTAACTTCAGTGATCGGACGACTTTTAACACACATTATTTATTATATTGACATAATTTTACAGATCATTGCTATAATACAACACACAAACACATAATAGACGTTACCACCCCTCCACTGCCAAGCAGAGCAGGACGGAATATTTAACCTACAGAAGTAGAGGGCTGGTGTTGGCCCTTTGTGTATTACAGCACCACGACAAAAGAGGGGGGATTTTAGTTCTCTGTCTCCCTGGCCAATAACCATTATACAGATATTTCTGACTTTGGCCCCCTTAAGGGTGTTTGAGGGTTTCAAAATTCTGGAGAAGTTGAGGTTAATTTCATACATTGCAGGAAAACCGTGGAAAAAACCTGCTTAAATAAATCACTCAGATACGCCTAGTGCGACCTTGTTCGCATCACCGCCGATGCGTCGTAGAACTCGATCGAATGTTTAGATCACGAGATATGTGGAAGGGGTACTGTCAGTAGCATCTCCAGTGAGCTGCCACTGGCAGCACATGAATGTACTCGTAGATGAGAGATTTGCATTTTGAATGTGCTAGAATAAAAATTAGGTTCAATAACAAAGTTTAAAATAATTAATAAATAATACTTTTGACGGGTCGTTTAATTTAAAATATGCTTTTTCTACGACTGCCCTGAAAATAGACAAAAACGCACTAACAACTGCTCTTGAAAACTGGACATTTCAAACATCGTGTGAAAAGTATCCTTTGCACACGACGTGTGCAAAGTATACTTTTCACACGCTTATTCGGGTATTTAGATTAAAGGGCTTCATCTCCGTTTTAGAGCTTCGCCCTCAAAGGTTCCAGATCTCTAAAAAAGGGGGCCCAATTATAGGGCTCCACCACCCGGGAGCCCCTTTTTGCAAAACTGTACAAAATTGAACTCTTATACCAGGGGCCCCCTTTTAAGACTTGGGGCCCCATTTTAGGGCTTCGCTCCCGGGGGCTCCATTGCTAAATCTGTAAAAAATGGGACTCCCGAACCATAGGCCCCATTCTAGGGTTTCGCCCCCCTGGGGCCCCATTTTAGGGCTTCGCCCTCGAAGCCTCTTTTTCAAAATATTTGGAAAATAGGGACCCCACTTCGGTGGCCCCATTTTAGGACTGTGCCCCTAGTTATAGTTTAGCGAGAATCTCTTACTCACGTAGCTTCTTTCATTAGGAATAAAATTTTCTGATAAATCAATAATAAAAATGTTTCCCATATAACATGTAATTTTCTACCAGACTCCCAGTGGGACACCCTGTATGTAGCAGTCGTAGAAAAAGTATAGTGTGCTACACATGCTGAAAAGACTTTTTACACTCATTAGACTTTATGACACTCGCTTACGGCTCGTGTCACCAAACTGTCTCATACGTGTGAAAAGTCTTATTTTCAGCACTTGTTGCCCAATATACTATTTTTGTCGCCTAAACACAAAATTGTATAATAATACCGCCCTAGCGGCTAGGATCGGTTTACACATTTTCGTCCCATTTGCCGAGATTTACCCTCATACCGCCGCGTAAGATGTTTACACATAAAAAATCGATATAATTGATAATCGAAATAACCGATTAATCGAAATAATCGATATCATCCATTAATCAAAATAATCAATATAATCGATTCGTCTAAATAATCGTTTAATCGAAATGATCGATTAATCGATATTTTCTAAAATATTAATCGATTAGTCGAATAATCGATAATTTCTCAAAAGTTAATCGAATAATTGATTATTTTGCCCATCCCTAATCCCATAATATTGTAGTAAGTAAAACTGCAGCTGAAACTTTGGTAGAATCATTATTGCACCATACTGGTGCAAGACTGATGTTATTACAAAAGGTGGTAATAAATACTTTGGCTGAATCAGCAAATAAAATTCATGATTTAGTTTTAATTTGTAGATATGGCTTTGATGCCACCTTGGACAGTCAGAATATAAGCAAGTGTTTTTGAACAAGAGCTGCCCTCATGTTTCTATATTTTTTACTAGTTTGGTTCCTATTAGATTAATTTTTAAAAATAGCGATGACTCTGAAATATTGTATGACAAAATTGCAGTCCCTCATCAACACGTTTCTGTCGTCCAATTAACATTCTGCTGCTCATGAGCCTACTGAATTAACCGTAGCAAAACAAAAAACAAAATTTGGATCATCAAATTACAAATATAAAAATTCTTTTTTTACAACGAAGGAGCCCTTAATTTTCAAAATCATTTTTTAAAACTGTTTAAGGACATACAAATGATTTTTGTACATGATTTTTATCGTTGGTGATAATTGATACACCCTATATATAAATACAGATGATCGAAAAATTCAACAATAAAGCATTTTTGTCTAAAACACGATATTTTAAACGTGTTGTGTAATTCTTAATAACTTTTAGTCTTATTTCTAGTAAACCTTGTTATGGCCAGCTCTGCTAGAAATTCGACCAGTGTACGCCGTCTCAAAGGTCGCCTGCCAATATCCTGCTAGTTTTCGCTAGGGGAAAGCAACCGGGGAAGCACACCGTTGACGTGACTAGCGTCTCGCCGGTGCAGCAAGCCTCGATCCCGAACTCCGCTTGTTGAGATTTCCCCAAAAGATTTTATATGGTGCTCATTGTCCCTATATTTCTTTTTTTATGCTTGCAATTTATGTCGATTTTCACTTTGACCACTTCTGGAAGGGTTTCGGCGCCCTTTTCGTGGAAGCCCACAAAGCAGGCGGATATCTTTCAGGGGTCAAGACGAAGCGGGCAATGGTCAAAAAAGGCCTACTGTTCGTTTGGCCGTTGTTTGAGTGATTACTCAAACAACGGTTTGGCTTTCAAGAAGGCAGTATCATAAGGGTTTTAATTTAAATTTTTCACATTGAATAAATTTTTGGGGAAACTAAACGTAACGGCTTACGTGTAGATAACACGGATTTGTTGTTGTAAATAGTGATTTGTTATGTTCTTTAATCGTTAGAATAAAGAACTACAAAGTCTACTATTTTCGGTACTAGCAGCTTATACTGAATACATAAATATCGAGTAGATATGTTGAGTTATTAATCTGGTAATTTCTCATCCACCGCTCGTCAATGTTGTTTACACATTTTTGCACTTCACGCGACTTAGAAAAAAACAGGAATGCGAGAGGTTGGCTTAAGTGGCGAGGCTCGCGTCTAGAATGCAAAGTAATGGGTTCGACGCCCGGCGCTTGCAATTTTTCTTTTATTGGATTAGTTTTTTGGCATGCCTTGGGTTAGTTCGGGTGATTTTTTGTTGGTTGCACCCCGCAGCGAGCAAAGCGAGAGAGGGCATTGCATGAAGTGAAAATGTAAAAATACAAATGTAAACATTAAACAACGCATGTAGCGCCACAAACCGTGCCATTCGACAGAAGTCAGGATCACGGCTCCCTGTACCCGCGAAACGGTAGCGTTGACGTGCCGCTGCGGAGAGTGAACCCTTCTGATCGTATAGTTAATCAATCAATAATCATATAGGCCATTTCGTTTACAATATGTCCTACTTCGCAGGTATTAAAAGAAGAATATACATAAATCTTATGTTCCAAAGCTCCGGCTCCTTTGTTGGAGCAACGCAGAGCCACACAGCCCTATGCATAAACCATCCCTTTACGAGGGGGGTCGTTGTTATGACCCTTAATCCTACGTTTCGTAACCAGCCACACGACTAATATTCTTTGGGATTCAATCCCTTCAATAGCGCTTCAGTGTTTCCGCTATACATAGCTAGTTGACGGCTTCAGATTTCAGGTGGTTAAATATTGGAATGTTAGAATTGTGGAGAAAAGTTTAATTAAAAAACTCCACTTCACGTTTCTTTGGCTTTTCTCGCTCTTGCTTTCACTCCCCATTCACTCCCTCATTCATACCTTAACTATATACATTATATACATTTCGTGGGATTTGCCATACTACGGCATCACCCTGGTGAGGGAGGAATTGCGTCAAGGAGCTGGACATCGTAGTCCACGATTTGCTTTTCAGGGTATAAGGAACACAGCACGCCATTGCGTACGTGGAATGACTAGAACTTGAGCCGGTCGGCCTGTTTTATACGAGACCTAGTGTCTAGCAGGCCCCGCCCACTGCGCGCTGTGGACGGAGTCTACTACATTACACTGTTTCAGGTGATCTTTCCTATTTCAGGCGTTACTTCTGAGCTCCTGCTACTCCTTTCTTTTTGAAGGGGCTGTAGCGTAAGAAAGGGTGGGTTTTATCCCCCGCGATAACATATATACATATTTACATATTTACGATTGACTTTTCGTATTCAGGCGCTTTTCTTGTTTAGGGGTGTCTAGGCTCCAGGTAAAACAGCGTTGTCCTGCCGTGTATTGGGCCATGGGGTGGCCGGTGCTCCGGGTCGAAACGTGAATCCGCTATATGTGCCGTTTCCGGCGAGCCACGTATCCCTATGTCGTAGAACCTGCATGCTAGGCGGTATTCGCGAACGTATTCAATGTCCGCCCAGCTATGCAGGTCCCGGATCCGGGTGTATATGCTCGCCGAAAATGCAGCTCTCAAGTGCCTATTTTGGATAATCTGGACTGACTTTAAGTGCGTTTCGGCCACGGAGCACCATACCGGCGCCCCATATAGGAGCGTCGGCCTTGTTATCGCTTTATATAAGATTATCTTATTCCTGGGGCTGAGGACTGATCTATGCCTGACCAGCATTCCCAGTTTGTTAATTAGGGTCATATTCTTACTTTTAATATACGCGATATGGCTGTGGAACCTAAGCCCCCTATCGAGTACGATTCCTAGATACTTGATCCGATCCTTGGCCATTATGTCGGTATAGTTAATGTTCAGTGACCCGGCTGAGCAGTTTCGTGGGTGAGGAAGGCGCGTCGCCCGCGTCGGTAAGAGGGAAAGTCATTGCTCGGAGAGCCAAGTGCTTAGCCTGATTAGATTGTTATTATGCTCCATATTATGAAATTAATAGTATATTATATACCTAGGTTGAGAAGTAAGCCATTATTTACCGAGCACTTTTATATCCTGAGGCGCCGAAGGATATAATGTGCGAGGTTAATAATGACCTTCTCAACCGAGGTATATATAGAATTTTTTTTAGTACTAACACTGATATATTACCATATTTGATTTGATTTGATTTTTATATTAGTCATTTTCTACTTATTTTTCAAATAGTTCGAAATATCAAGTAGCCTGGAAGTTCAGTTGTCTAATTGACAAATATCATAACATAATCTCCTGACAGCTCCATACATACAAAGTACCTTCTTTCCATCTAAATTTTTACAAAATCGCATTATTAATAAGAATATTATGGGGAGTCATGAAAAGTGAGTCATACTGTATATAATTTTTTTACTAATAGCACTGATACAGTCCTTATCATTATTTGAAGTGATTAGATTTTGAAATTAATCATTTCCTACTCATTTTTCAAATAATCCGAAATGACAACTAGTTGTCAAACTAACAAGTTTGACGTTTTGCAATTTTCCGTTTCCGTTTCATTATTGACCTAGGTTTTTTTTAATATTATTATTTACCTAGGGTGAGAAATGTTACTTCTCATTTGAGGAATTGAGTAAATAATGGTGATTTATCATGTTAGTAGTAAAAATAGTATATTATATACCTAGGTTGAGAAGTAAGCCATTATTTATCGAGCACTTTTATATCCTGAGGCGCGTAGGCCTTCTCAACCGAGGTATATATAGAATTTTTTTTACTACCAACACTGATATATTACCCTATTTGATTCGATTTGATTTTTATATTAGTCATTTTCTACTTATTTTTCAAATAGTTCGAAATATCAGGTAGCCTGGAAGTTCAGTTGTCTAACTGACAGATATCGTAACATAATCTCCTGACAGCTCCATACTTACAAAGTACAGTTGCGGCCAAAGAAAATCGGACAGTGAATTGACAGTCAGTGTCATTTTCCTAAATTTTGGTAAAACTGGCTTTTGTACCTTAGCAGAGATTAGTGTTTACTTGTTATTTACAGGTAGCTGATTTTTTAATACACAGTTTCATTTAAGTATCAATTCATCCATTTTATGGACATACATCCTACATATTATTATTATTGTAATAAAAATAATATGAAAATCTGGTACTTTTTTAAATAGATTTATGTAATTCAAAAATAGAATAAAAAAAATTGATTTAAGAAACTAAAGGAACAACATAAACATGATAAACTTCGAAAAACTATAAACAACAATCAATAACAATAATACTAATAATTAATATTTCGTTAGACAGCCATTAGTTTCAATGATAGAGTCTAATCTCCGTGGCATTGAAGTTACTAAAGAATTGCTATATTCTAGAGTCATGCAGTTCTGCCATTCTTCCTGAATTTTTTCCCATAGTACCTCCCTATTTTCTGGGAAAAAGTCATTATTCTCGTTCATTTTTCGCACTATTAGACCCCAAACGTTTTCCATTGGGTTAATGTCCGGACTTCGAGAAGGCCATGGCAAGATTCTTATTTGCCTCTCCGCCAACCATTCTGTCACTCTCCTGGCTGTGTGAACGGGACAGTTGTCCTGCTGGTAAATGAAATTGTTTTCATGATATACGGCAGATACAGAAGGTAGCATAACATGTTCTAGTATGTTAATATATGAGTCCGTGTTGAATCTTCCGTCTATTCGAGTACCAACACCAATACCACGAGCCCCCAACCAGCCCCAGACATTCACCGAAAAACGTCCTTCGTTTTTAACATTATTGGTGTATTTCTCTTTTTTTTTTTTTTTTTTTTTTTAAGTTTTAGGGGTGTCCTAAATATGCTCTATACCGAGTCCCAGGGCTCTAGCTCAAAAAATAAGAAAATTATCGTGTATTTGGAGGCCTATATACCCTTATTCTTCCACTATAAGTTGATTGGAACGTTTTTTCGTCAGTAAAAACTACGTTTTCCCAAAAAGCTAGATCGTTTAAACAATATTGCAAACTAAAGCCCACCCTTTGTTCGCGATTATGTCCGGTCAAAAAAGGTTTTTTGGCTGCAGGGTGATTTTCTAAATTTGAATTTTTTAAGCGTCGTCTTGCTGTTCTCACGGAGCCCGGAAAGTTCGTTTCGTGCTTAGCATTAACAGCCGATTTAAATGGATTATTTTCTATGAAATTAATCACATTCCTATCTTCTTCATCTGTACTAATTTGTCTCCGCCCTGTCCCAATTTTCCGTTCGTGTGATTCTCTTTGGGTCCATTTCTTCTTTACATCATGTATGGTACTTTTTGGTATGCCAAATCTCTGCGCTATTCTTCTAACGCTCCAGCCATTTTCAACCAGCAACATAATTTGACTTTTTTGGCTTACCGTTAAGTGAGGCATTTGGGATTTTAAGTATATAGTTGTTAATAATTATTGTATTTACTCAATATTACCTCAAATGTCTCTTTCACATTTGACTGTGTCAGAATACTTGACGTGGTTTACCTGTTTAAGGTAGGCAAATAGGTAAAAGTCATTCTTACAAACATGTAAATCGGTGTCCGATTTTTTTTGGCCGCAACTGTACCTTCTTTCCATCTAAATTTTGACAAAATCGCATTATTAATAAGAATATTATGGGGAGTCATGAAAAGTGAGTCATACTGTATATAATTTTTTTTACTAATAGCACTGATACAATCCTTATCATTATTTGAATTGATTAGATTTTGAAATTAATCATTTCCTACTCATTTTTCAAATAATCCGAAATGACAACTAGTTGTCAAACTAACAAGTTTGACATTTTGGCATTTTCCGTTTCCGTTTCATTATTGACCTAGGTTTTTTTTAATATTATTATTTACCTAGGGTGAGAAATGTTACTTCTCATTTGAGGAATGGAGTAAATAATGGTGATTTATCATGTTAGTAGTAAAAAAAACAATATTTGTGATACTGTTTATATGGAATCTCAAGTTACTTCACCTGCCAATACTTTAAGAAAAATGAATTAGATATCAGCCATTTGACTTGACAAGTTCCTAACCTAATTTTAATTGTTTCTTCAAGAAACCGCATACGTTAATTCACTAAAATGACTGGTATTTCCAAATGGGTATTAAAAATACTCTAAACTGACTTACATTTTTTATTTTTGGCACTAAAGTGCTCCGGAAAATCATTATCATCTTTCCATTTTACTTTTCCCTCGGATATAGCTTCCATTTGAGCGACTAGCCCGTCCCGTGTTCCACACTCCTCTACGTCCTGACGGGTAGTATTCTGATCGCAGGCGGGACCGTCGCCTATATTCTTGGGTAAAAACTGCCTCAAATCGAAAACGATTTGTTCTTCTTCTTTCAAATTTGTTCTATTTTGCCTTCTTCTGCTTCTACTTTTGCTCCGACTTCGAGAAGAACTGGAGCTGGCTGGTCTCATTCCTACTGCTTGATTTGCGGGTGTACGTTGTGCCAGAAACATTTCCAAAACGTTGAAATAATTGGGCACTTCCGGACATCTAAAATCGAAAAGTTTTTGTACGCCGGCGTCTTCGAAAGTCCGCTCACCACTCCCAAATAACCCGTTCATAAAATCGTGACAGTTGTTCAAAAACACTATGGTTTTGCGGTACTGCTCTTTGATCTCCTCCATGGACATAAGGCCGAAGTTGCACAGTTCGCCGAAATTCGGGAAATTTTCGGTCTGGATCGCGACCGACGATTTCTTTTTTAGATTGTGCGATTTCGGTTCAATCTTAACGGAAGAAGTCGTGTGCTGCTTGGTAAAATACGAGCCTGAACTTTTACGATGGGACTGCATGATTTTGTTAGAATTATTGTTATTGACATATTGTGGTTGAAGCTTAAAGTGTCATTCAATGACAACGACTTTGATTGAATACATCAATACATTACCTTGGGATTAAGCTGCATTTACATTAACTTTCAAGGTCATGTTGTCATTCACTTACAAGGTGTCCAAATGGTGTATCAAAGTAAAGATAACACGTTACAATGCGAGCGCCTAATGTACACGTAAAATTTATTTCGTTTTATAACTTACTTTAAACAAATACATAGATATAAACAGGAGTACGCTGCAAATTTGTTCGGCACAATAAATTATATTAATTATGGGAGATACTGTCAGAGTTACAGAGTGTCAAAATCTAAATAATATAATAATATATAATAATATATGCTATATAAAAATATAGCATAAATTTGAAAGCACTGGATATAGGCGAAGTATTGTGTATTGAAAGATTGGAAAAAAGAAGAAACCCCAAAATGAAAGAGTATACCAGGTGTAAAAAGCCAAATTTTGTTCGATACAACGTCATGGATCACCCTGTATATTTGTTAAGTTGGTCTTATTTTATTTTGAAAAATCCAAATGATAATGCAGAAAAATGCTTTTTCTACTTCATGTTAAATCCTGGTATGGTATGGTATAGTATGGTAGGGTCACTCGCCAAGATTTGCGCTTCAACTCGTCGACCATAATTGATGTTATCTGTATACCCTTCTATGTTACAGGAAAATTATAATCTCTTTCGCCTGCCTCTGCCCAAGTGTATTGGCCCAATGTGTCTTTTTCCGCCTTTTTTCCCAATCTCTGAGTTCATTCATTACATACATGCCATCTAGCGATGCCACAGAAAGGTTCAGGCCCGCAAAAGGCATATTAAATCCTCTAAGTAGGTAGGTGTAAAAATATAAATTCACCTTAAATCTGGGTCTTCGTTCAGCCCCATTCAAAATTGACATATTTCGAATAACCGCTTTGACGTTAAAACAAATCTGTATATAGGTTAAGTGTACATAAGTATGGACGGACTCGTTTTCATTACCCATATTTCATATTTTAATCTTAAACAAACCTGAACCTGAATTTAAATGAATCCTGAGGAGACTATGACGTCATAACGTGCATTATGCTGCTTGTAGACTTCACTACTGCTACAATACTGACTATATTAATATATTATCCAAAACCACTGGAAACAACGCGGATAATCTAGACCCAATTCGAAAAATATTTAGAAATGCACCATTTATAAGATATACTTTTAGACAGTTTTGTAATCAATAAATATTTATTACCCGTATTAGAAATAAAATAATCTAGTTCAAAATACCAAAATTTATTATAGGTACATATACGCGTCCCTTATTGGTACAAATAGAGTTTCTGAATCTTTGTATACAAATAATAAAATATTGTAACACGTTTTTCTGATTGAATTTAAAATGAGTAAAAAAGAAAATATTTTTTTCCCTATTCCATTAAAAAGGAACCTAGCCCCGGAGAGTCGTGTTACAATTGCCCGGCCCCTGTAGTGGGGTTGTTTGAGCGCCACCCGTTCTAGCCAACTAAACGGAAAAAGCTCTGCTGGAGTTGTGCAGAGTGGCTAAGTCAGCTCATAAAATCGACCAGTACTTAACTTCGAACCAACAAGAAAACGAGAAAATCGGCGGGCTTATTAAATGGATAATTTATCCATTACCTAACATAACTTATCAAAAAAAAACACAATCTAACAATTTAAAAAATATATATTTGCTACTAAGTTCTTTTTTTTAAACACAGCAACAATCTATCGGAAGGGAAAAAATGTTAAATTGAAATGTGTTTAGTTAAAGTCCACAGAATGTTAAATGACTATTAAAGGAAATGATAAAATAAACAGAGTACAATATGGAGATTGCACGGAGATCAATTCCGCTGTTAATACTTGATTATGTATGCCTTTCGACTAAATGCACTAAATACTAAGCTAACTAAGCTAATTACAACTAGGTATACGTGCGCTAATAGCTGCACTGATTTTGAAAGTAGCTAGGATAATATGTCGCAATGAACGAACACAATCATTAAATCAAAAGACTCGATAAATTAATAAAAGAACGAAACTAGAATAAAACTATTGAAAGCGTGGCCGTCGCTTGATTCATATTATAAAGAGGTTCAGAGCGGTTATATCACTCGATTAATGAATGAAAAGAATAAGATTATTGTGCCAACGCTTGACGTTTATTAAAAAGAGAGAAAATTCAGAGCGGTTATGTTACTTGATAAATGAATGAAAGGAATAAAATTATAGAAACGGTGTCAAAGCTCGACTGTCAATGTTTGATTAATATTAAAGAGAAAGAAAATTCAGACCTATTAATGATAATAAATGAGTAAATGAGTAAATAAACTTAAACTTCTGTACGACACCACAAATCCGGTCGTCAAACTCTGGTAGAGGCGCCGGGCACCGATAGATACCTCAGGTACTGCCTCTCGATGGCCCCGAGGGGAAGATCTAGACCAGATCTCGATTGCTCGGTGATAAGATTGGCTGATAAGCGCTGCGGGCAAGGCTTGCTTCCCACCCACTAGGGAAGGGGTGATTCTAGCTGCAGGTAAAGGTAGTCGCCTGAGGGTATGCGCAGTGGACCTCCAGGAAAAAGATTGTAACCCTCCGGAAAAAGGTGGTGGCCTTCCGGAAAAAGGTGGTGGTCCTCCGGAAAAAGCCCTGAAATCACCCAGTGCGCATTAAACGAAGCCCCCCTCGCATGAATATATTTTCTTTATAAAACAAATTCCCCAAAAAAAAATTATCCATGAATTTTCAATGACCATCGGCAAATAAAAGATAGGGGTGATGGTATACGAGATCGATTAAACGTCTCGACCAAGGGCTCCTTGTAGTGTATCCTAGGAATGGACTACGGTGCATTCCTGGTATAGGCTTCAAGTGCGTCAAGACCGATATCCGTGAGCGAAAAGCCACATGCTACCAGAGCTGCCTCTGCTAGCTAATTGAAGACATCGGATCCAGACTAGGCAAGTCGAAAAATTCCCCTAAGTCACGGTGTAGAATACGTGCCGAGGACTGAATGGCATTAGGGTTATGATGTCTCAAACGTGCCTTCAGGAAACCAGGCATCCATCCTGTCGTATTCTTGTGCCCCTTCACAGCAATTCAGGGCTCTACTGTGGTTGACTCCTTTCCCTAGCTACCCGTGGGATTTTTTTATGGCAGAACAAATCCAAAAGAATTCACCCACCAGGGAGGGTCAAGTCCCTGAACCAATGGAGGCTGAGGAAGGACAGACCAACCTCAACCCCACAACAACAACAGGAGAGGCTGGAAATAAACCAACCAATCCTGAAACCAGTAGCCTTTCTTCTGGGGCGAAAAGAAGCCTGCTAGGCTTGACCACCACAGAGGAAGAGAGGAGCGAGACCGAAGGGGAGCTGGCCGCTCTTAAACCTACTCTCAGGAGAAGGCTACCAAATTTGGCGAAAAAACGTCTAAAACGATTCCTTCAAGAGGGGTTAGACTTGACTGCCTTGAAAAAGGGACTTGAGGGAAAAAAGGGGACAAGGCAGACCTGAACCCGGGATGTGGACGGAGACAACTGCCCACTATTCGGGAGCAGGAAGACCGCCCCTCCACCAGCAGATTACAGGGCGGAAAACGCACACGATCTGACGGCAGCACACCTGAACAACAGGCAAAGAAGCACAGGGCTGGAACAACCACTCCTGTCTTATCCTATGGGGCGGCACTGCGGGGCATTCGAGTTGGTATAGTCCACACTGATGCCCCGGCTGCCTCATTTGAACAGTCAATCTAGGCTGATACAGAACGCCATAATGATATCTGTAGACAAGCTCACGGAAGACGGACCTCAAGTCCGCTTCCTGGGATGTGCAGCTAGGACAGGCTGGCTGCAAGTGACTTGCGCTGACGACGCGAGCATGACATGTCTTGGGAACGTAGTAACCGTCCTGAAGCCATAGGAGAGTGCTCAACTAAAAGCCGTCAGCGGAGTCGACATGCCAAAACCACATATATGCATCGCATACATACCCGATGATAACGACAAACTGTTGACATTGGAAGTGGTTCTTACAAGACTGCGGAATATGAACCGCAGTCTAAACACCCGGGAGTGGACAATTCTACACCGGAAAGAATCATGTCTAGGACAAACCTGGACTTTCGCCATTGATGACGAATCAATGGCGACTCTGAAGGGGATGGACTTCAGACCCTTCTTTGGCTTTGGACAGGTCCAATTCCGTCCTAAGCCACGGGGGGAACGGAGAGACGCCCCACATGAACAGGAGGCTGGCTCTTCCGCCGAAACCTCGCAGGAGGAAACTGAAGGTAGAGTTGATCCTGTCTTCACAGTAGCTTCTAAACCTGAGACCGGATTGGTGGAAGCAACGGCTTCAAAATCGGGTGGCAGAGAGGGAGCCAAATCCCTCTCAAAAAATGTCGCACCTCGACCAGGCCCCCTGAAAGCGAAAGGAAAGTCCATCCCTGGCAAGGGGACCAAAGGGTCGAAAAAACAAGGAGGTAGGGCCCCCTTGGTTGAGCAGACTGGGAAGAAAAATGGAAAATAAGACCATTTTCTGCATGCCAATCTGCAACATGCTTCATACATCCTTGACATAACTTTTAATGAAGGGAGGGTAGATATCGCCCTTCTCCAGGAACCCTGGCTATCAAGCACAGGCCAAATACGAGGCCTAGGTAATA
Organism: Pissodes strobi; assembly: GCA_016904865.1. NCBI lineage: Eukaryota > Metazoa > Arthropoda > Insecta > Coleoptera > Curculionidae > Pissodes > Pissodes strobi. Next base: position 15,741 of record MU188437.1, on the reverse strand, counting down.
CATCAGGTAAGATAATTTGCTCTGGAAACAGACCCAGAGCATGTATCTTAATCAAAAACAACATAAAATTTTTAAAAATTTCAGATCATTGCTCGCGGGACATGGCGACAGCGCTTGTCAAAATACCCATGGGACAGGGCACAACGGATATGATCGTTTGCTCTGCCTACTTTCCTGCGGACGCTGAAGCAAACCAACCTCCTCCAATTGAAGTGCGGAACTTGGTCGCCTACAGTCGGAGGAAGAACATCCATCTATTGGATGGATGTAATGCCAATGCGCACCATGCAGTGTGCCCACGGACACCAACCAAAGAGGTGAGTTATTATACAACTATTTACTAGGGGAGGGGATGGTTGTTAATAACAGGGGCGCTGAACCAATCTTTGTAACTGCCAATAGGCAGGAGGTATTAGGTCTAACGATCAGTGATAATCTCTTATCCACAAGAATCTCAGATTGGATAGTGTCATCAGAGCCCTCGTGCTCTGATCATAGACATATTCTCTTCAATCTGAAAACAGGGGAAAGACCTATCTTTGAATACAGGGATCCTAAGTGCACTGATTGGGCTGGTTTTAGTCTTACCCTTCAGGAGCAGATGCGGACCTCTATTGCAAAGATATCAAATCGTGATGAGATTGAGCTGGCCTCGGAGCAACTGAGGACAGCCATAAATACGGCTTATCATGAAAACTGTCCAGTCAAGACTAAAAGGGACAACAGAGGAAGCACTTAGTGGAACAACTCCCTTGACAAACAAAGGAAGGAGGTTCGTAAACTCTTTAATAGAGCTAAAGAGACCGGCACATGGGATCAATACAGAACTGCTCTAACGAACTACAACAAAGCCATCAGAGAGGCAAAAAGGAATTCATGGGAAGCCTTCTGCCAGGGCATAACAGATGCACCTGGCAGTGCAAGGATCCATAGATTCCTCTCTAGAGAACCCGGTCAGGAGTTAGGATCGCTAAAACGACCTGACGATGACGGGTCCTTTACGGAATCTGGCATGGAGACGTTGGAGCTTCTGGCTAGGACTAGGGATGTCGGATTTTGCATAATGATGAGGAGGAGCCTGTTTCTGACCGATCAAATCGACCAAAAGCGGGCGACTGGATTGTCCCCAAGAACATCATTAATGCATCAACAATTAAAAGTGCTATTCTATCGTTTCAGCCTTTTAAATCAGCTGGTTTGGGACGGAATATTTCCAGCACTGCTGCAGAACGGTCTGGAAGTATTAACACCGTTCTTAATCAAACTTTTTAGAGCCAGCCTAGGGAGTAATAATGCAGTATACCTAGTAGCTGGACTATATTCAGAGTGGTGTACATCCCAAAAATGGGACGTAGGGAATCAACACCTAACTCATGGAGACCTATAAGTCTGACCTCCTTTCTGTTGAAATGCATGGAAAAGATACTCGACGTGCACATTAGAACGGGTGCACTTGGTGAGTATCCACTGAATGCTCACCAATATGCGTATCAGACCGGCAAATCTACAGAACTAGCACCAAACAACCTTGTCGGGAACATAACACAAGCGTTAGTAAGCAAGACTATCGCGATGGGTGTGTTCTTAGATATCGAAGGAGCATTCAATAATGCATTACCAAACTCCTTATACACAGCATTAGCTGAAAGAGGGGTTGAACTACAAATAAGGAACTGGATCGGAAGTATGTTACACTGCAGAGTGGACACAACAACCCTACAGGGGGAGAGCTACAGATTCAGGGCTGTTAGAGGATGTCCGCAGGGCGGGGTTTTGCCGCCCCTTCTGTGGTCTCTCCTGATGGATGGTCTGCTGGCGGTCCTCTCGCTGTGGGATGTGGAGGTGCAGGCATACGCAGATGATCTAGTAATACTGGTAAGAAGCAACTTGCAAAGAACTATTTCAGAGGATCTGCTAACCGTGGTCTATGACTGGTGTGTAAGGGAACAACTAAACCCACACAAAACAGTTATAGTACCGTTCACAAGGAAGAAAAGGCGGGAAGACCTAAGACCACCTTCACTCAAAGGAGAAACTATCCCATTTGCGAATACAGTGAAGCATCTGGGAATTACCTTAGATAAAACACTTAACTGGAATGCGCATCTGGATAAAATTGCCGCAAAAGCGAAACTGTCATTATGGACCTGCAGACGCATTTGCGGCAAAACATGGGGCATACATCCCAAACAAATGCACTGGCTCTATATCGCGCTCATAAGATCAATGATAACATATGGGGCACTGGCTTGGTACTTTAAGAGCTTACAGAGCTCCGCGAGAATCAAATTATCTACCTTACAAAGGCAAGCGTGTCTGGCAATTAGTGCCGCTTTCGGCACTACACCCACGGCAGCGCTTGAGGGTCTTCTAAATCTGCCACCACTTCAAATAGTGCTGGAGAAGGAGGCTAGATGGGCGACGTATTGATTGATACAGGCGGTGATCAACAATCCGCAGGCGATCATCATGGTGCCCAACAGGCTGGAAAATGCCAATGAGCAGGACAATGTGTTGGGTCTACCATCAGATGTTATACCTACCAAAACCACTTATTACCATGCCTATGACGTCCTCCTACCAGAGAGGAATGAATGGGCCAAGGACCCTGAAAATTTGAGAAGAACAGAGAATAGTTGGTTCACTGACGGCTTCAAGACCAATGATGGTACGGGAGCCGCTGCATGGAATAAAAATGGTAAGGTTGAGCTTAACTGTTCCCTAGGCAAACATGCAACCATTTTTCAGGCTGAAGTTAAGGCCATTGATATGACTGCACAGTGGCTCATCTATAGAAACTGGAAAGGCAAGTCAATCAAAATTTTCTCGGACAGTCAAGCAGCTCTAAAAGCTCTTGATTCTAGCCGTTGTTAATCCAAGACAGTATGGAACTGCCAGGAACTACTCAACAAACTAGGGAGAGAAAACAAACTTACACTGATCTGGATACCTGGACATACAGGATATGAAGGCAACGAAAAAGCTGATGCTCTTGCGAAGCAGGCGGCCGCAACGGTCTTCATAGGACCAGAACCAGTACTGGGAATAGCTTATAACACAGCTAAAGAAGCCCTCTCCAGGTGGACACAAAATCAATTTGCAGATCAATGGAGAGAGTTACCAGGCCTAACTCATTCAAAGTTGGCGGTGAATCTGCCATCAGGAGTGAGAACCGGACAGCGTCTTCAACTTGGCCGGCAGCAGGTACAGGCTGTAGTTGGCATGTACACTGGCCATTGTCGGCTAAGAAGCCACATGAACAAGATAGGGCTCTCCGAAGAAACTGAATGCCGCTTGTGCTTGGAGGACGAAGAAACAATGGAGCATGTTATATGCCACTGTCCAGCAATGGAAAGAATCAGACAAACAGTCTTTGGAAATACTCAAATCACACATGCAGATTTGAAAACTATCCACCCCAGAAAGCTGTTCAATTTCTTGAAAAGGATCGAGCCTCTGGCATAGTAGAAAACACAGATGTGAGCCACAATAGACCAAGGGTCGCAGTGGAGGGTCCTATTTGGACCCACTGACGTGTACAAATACAAATACAAATAAAAGATACTATGGTTCAGACAACTTGAAATTAAAAAAAGATGGGTATAAACCACTCCCAAAAGAAAATATATGCGATCAAAATTAAAATTATTCGGATTAGATAAAATGGAATAGATAAGATAACTTTTGGGACGCAAAAGCAAATGGCGGTATATGAACAAAAAAAAAAGGTAAGACAGATAAGCAATTAAATCATTAATTTAGGCAAAACGGTAGCAATAATTACCTCGATCTTGTATGTGAGGGCTAACGATGAGAGACAGCGGTCTTATAGGACGGACGTGGAAAGCCGCTAGAAATAAGAAAAAAAAACGTTAGCATCATGGCATCCACGCGCTTCACAGGCAATAGAAAAAGATTAATCCATAGAAAATGCTTACCTAATACAGCAGTATTCAGATCCCGATGAATCGGTCGTGCCAAAACACAAACAGAAAATCAACACAATATATCCCCAAAGAAATGATAGAATTGAATCACAATAAAATGTTGAGTCTCTACGACTGTATTATCAGCAAACCTTCTCTTCGCCTTGAAAGGCACTTTCAGAAGAACTCTCGACTGTCAATTTGCCTTTTTCGTTTCACGAGCTACGCGACGTCAAATCAGCCAGTAGTGATGGGCGGAAATATGCCCAGTGGTTTGATACAAGGAATAATTCTAAGATACTAAACAACTTAGTTCTCTTTCATTATGGTTGTAAAATGACTGCGGAGGCCACAATTAATTCACCGAAATTGAATGATTCAAGAAATACCAGAGAATATTCCCTAACAAAACGAACCTTTTAAAAATGTAAATCGACAGCTGGCGTTTACAATAAATGGTACATTCCTATTACCCGGTAGAATGTTACAAAAACCACGGCCCGCCGTGTGAATATATTTAGAAGCAGAGGTCCCAAAACTATCTATCGATCTCCGGAATGATCGACCGGCAATTGGCGTTTGGGCAAGTCAGGGGTTCCCAAAAAGTGATGGAGTATTCACACGGTCAGTAAAAGAAAATGGATCGACGAATTTACTGCAGCGTATTTATGAGTTTATTGCCAGAATTCTTAAAAATCTAGAACGGTCTGCGAGCTATTCTACGATAATGTAATATAAATCAAGCCAAACTATTACAATAATAATGTGCCTCGATTATCAACTAAAATAAACACAGTCACAACGTGTTATCAATGCTAATACAAATTATATCGTTAACCTATACTTAAAATATAGGTAATCTTAAATTAAGAAACGCGGCAAATTGTTAGGAAATCGAATCATTAAATTCAGAATTAATAAACCGATGAGTGCAAAATACAGCATCTTTTTTTAAATGCGGCATATAAATGAAATTTTAAAAATATCTGACATTGACAAAATCGAACCGTTACAATATGTAGAATATAGAAAAATAAACAAATTTAATTCAATATTTACCTGACAGTTATTCGAGCACCAACTTTCCACCATATAATAGGTTTCTTGTTATACTTGTGTTTTTAATTTTTGTCACATTCATAAATCATTCCATTAAGTTGGCCTTATCTGCATTTCTGATATTAAAATCTCGATATCCGCATCACTTAATTTCGTTTTACAGGCATTCTTTCGTCCTTTTGGGAACTCAAAACTCAAGTTGAGGCACATATGACAACAACCCAACTGATGATGCTATACAGTCCGGCGAAGAAAATTATTTGTGTACTTTGGGCGACAAGCGGGCGAAAGAACATCCATACCACGGTGCTCCTATGGATCTTAATTAAACCAATAGGAATTCACAAAAGTGACAGCTAATGGGCGGAGCTAAATTTGAAAAATGTAAAAACAAAGCCAGTAACTTTTTCTGCTAGATTAGAACTGATTTTGGGCATGCCTTGGGTTACTTTTGGTTGGTTGCGTCCCCGAAGTGAGCGGAGGGTCATGCATTTTCCCTAGGTCATCTAGTTCCGAACAATAACTGTCACTTTTGTGAATTCCTGTTGGTTTCATTAAGATCCATAAGAGGACCGTGGTGTGGATGTTCTTTCGCGCCAAGCGACACAAGAGCTGCTGTCAGCGACGCCGTTTTGATGCTGATGTGTATTGTGGTCGTCTGCATAGATAAGGGTTATGTCGTCTGATGGAAAATACATTTAATTTTAGGTGTATGTAAATACCAGCGGCACAGCTTTGACGCTTGCCGCCAACCGCCTGCCGCTCGTCGCCTGTCTCGTAGCCGAGCACTTATAGGTCTGCAGCAAACAGAGGAAGAAGGCCGCGGTTTTGCCGCGGAAACACAGACAGAGGCTGTACTGGAGGTCGAAGGACACCGCTCGCTTCCCACTGCATATTCACGAATTCTAAATGGTACAGCAATGGGGTAAAAATGCGGTGCTCTAATTGATGGGTTCAAGATTAAAGTGTTAAAGTAACCGTCACTTTTCCTCTATCAATGGGTCTGGTATTGCACTGGTCAGACCCTGTGCTTGTGACGGGAAGCTAATTCACCCAGACCGTACCGACGCGACGTTGCCAAATTTCAGTCCAGATTCAGTTCGAACTTATTCACTTTTCGCATGGCCTTCCGCTCGCTTCGCTCGCTACGGGGCTCACGAAAGGGAAACTAACCTAGTGCTAACCCAAACTAACCCAAGGATACCCAAAATCATGACAAAAACTGATTAGAATTTAAAATTAAAAAAAACCAACGGAGTTTGAACCCGGGCCGCCAAATTCAGACCCAACCATCTAGACCCCTCGACCACGAGAGCTCTTGCGACAAACTGATTACATCGCGAAGACAAGGCGCGAATGCAAGCAACTAGATTCGTTGGTACGGTCTGGGTGAATTAGCCTCTCATGTGCTCGTGCTATGGGCGGTCCGGGTTTGATTACTGTCGATGCAAGACATATTTAAATATATTTTTAGGGTTATGTTTGTTTCTTTTTTAAGTTTGGGTTAGTATGGGTGGGTTGCGCCTTGCCTGAAGAGTTAACAGTACTCTTTAAAATTCTCAGGATCAATTGTTGCCTCCGGTTACATAGCCGCGAGTGTACCGGACGACCCGCTGGTATTTCCAATCCCTTGGAACGTGTTGGGCGTCGTTACACCAGTTTTAATTGTCTTCAGCTGAAAAAGAGAAAATTATCACATAATCTTACGAGGTGTATGCTACATAAGATTCTTAACGCAAACCATCAACATTTTAAGTAAAGTTAATTAGGTACTAATTTATTATTTTAATTAATCTTAGGATATTTTACAGTAAATTCCGAAAAACAAGACTCACACGCAGAGTTAAAGGTTTAATTGATATCTAAAATAAGTATTTTATCGATTCTTCGAACGGATTTAGTAGGTGTCAACCCGTCACATCGAAATGAGACGGTTAACAGTGAACATTCACTTTTAAATACAGATAAGATAAGGAAATATAAGATCCCGCGTTAAGTATGGGCATGACATTAGTCAGAAGACGAAAATATACACTTGTCTAATAAAGCTGGAAATTTTATAATTTAGGTTCCCGAGACAGGTGCTTCAACCCATTGAATCCTCCTAACAATCAAAGGTAAATATATAGATATTCATATTTTAATGATTTTGAGAACTTTTCGGGAATCGGAAATAGATGCTTATGATAAAGTGGAAAAGTTTATTATTGCACGTCGATCAATTATTTATAAAACGTTTAAATCACATGATTCAATAGAAATTAAATTCTCAAACTTTTTGTATCCATTTTTTCAAAGATTTAATACCAATTTCTTAATAAGTCGTTTCCCCTATATACCAAAATTTGTTTAGGTATATATTTATTTAGCAACAGGGCCGTTCCTGGCGAGCGTGCAGGACGTGCATGCACGCAGGCGCAACATTTTAGGGGCGTAAAATCGACGGTCATTCAGTATTCTTTATTACAAATTTAAAAAAATAATAAAATTTTCTCTTATTTTATCATTTGACATTTCAATATGTCTAAAAAATTGACCAAAGCGTTTGCCTTAATAGCAAAAATGTGTTCTCTCCGTAGGTAGTTTCCTTGTTGAACACTACATTCCCCGCCGTATATAGAATAAAGATACCGCCTCTGTGGAGTTCGAGTTAAAATTGGGTTTTTTAGAACGTCATCTTTGTTTTTTTTTGAAGGCATGTTCATGCCATCAGTCATGGCGTGCTATAATTAAAAGGGTGATTTGCATAGTGCAATATTTAGTTGGTCAAAATCTAGCATTCTCAGAGGAGAGAGCCAAACCCTTTATCAACTGAATAATTGCAATTTTTTAAAATTAGTTGAAATGGTTGCTAAATTTGATCCAATTATAATAGAGCATGTAATTCAGAAATCTAAAAGCTTAAATCAACGTATGCCTCATTATTTAGGTAATGATTTTCAAAATGCAATTTGCTAATAAGTTTGTTGTCAAAAAATATTCAAAATGAGATTTTATTGTGTCTTAAAACAGCAAAGTATTTCTCAATAATTTTAGATGAATCTCCCGATACTAGTCATATTGAACAGCTCACTATTATAATACGATTTGCTTATTGTACCCCTGGAGCAGTAGAAATAAGAGAACATTTTTTATTTTTTTTAAGTCTAAAATAGTACAGGGGAATGGCTTTTTAATTATTAAAAAAAATAATAAAAAGTTGACAAAATTTGAAATCGATTTATCGATGATTTGAGAGGACAGGGATATGACAATATATGTCTGGCAAGCATTTAAGTCTCCAAGCTCAAATTAAAAATGTAAATCCCAGAGCCATGTTTGTGCCCTGTTCAGCTTACACACTAAACCTGATTGATTGTTAATGACGCTGTCAAAATTACTTTTGAAACTGTTGTTTTTTAAATCATTTAAGAACTGTACAACTTTTTCTCTGTTTATCCTTTTAGATGGGATATTTTAAAAAAATGTCTCTAATTTAACATTGACATAAGTAAGTGAAACTAGGTGGGAAAGTAGAATTAAAGCAATTCGTCCTCTTAGATATCAGTTAGTAGAAATTTTTAATAGTCTACAATTTTGACAGAAAATACATCACGAGACATAAATACAAAACATAGTGCATAATCTTTATTGGATAAAATTGAGACTTTTAAATTTATTTGTTCGATTTTAATCTAGCCTGATATTTTAGGAAAAATTAATATAGCAAGTAAAATGCTACAAGATCCGAATAGAAACTTAAATGACTGCCATAAAGAATTTGAAACTCTTAATCCTTATTTTAACAAAAAACGGTCAGTCAAAAATTTTGATTTGCTCATCAATAAAGCTAAAGAAGAAGCAGAAAAAATTATGTAGAGCAGGTATTCCCAATAGTACGGCAACAAAAAATTAAGCAATAATTTTCATATGAAAGTAGGGATCAATCAGTAGCAAATCCAAAGCAAAAATTTAAAATCGATTTTTATTTTCTAATTTTAGATAAAACCATTCAGTCTTTACAAAGAAGGTTTGAGGGTATACAAGTTTATTTGGGTTCTTATGTAATTTTGAAAATCTAGAATCTGACTTAATTAAAGAATCATGTGTAAATTTAGATACCGCATGAGTAATATCTAAAGACATTGACGGCTTAGATTTACATAATGATATTTCAACATATAAAATTCTTAATCCTAAAAATACTACTGATTCATCCTTTCCCATAGACATTTTAAATTACATAACTAAAAAAAATCTACAGTCTCTTTTTCCAAATTTGTTGATAGTCTTAAGGCTATACCTAACATTACCCATTCAGTAGCTTCAGGTGAAAGAAGTTTTTCTAAGTTAAAACTAATAAAGATTTATTTAAGGACATCTATGAGTCAAGGACGCCTATCAGATTTGACCATTATTTCGATTGAAAATAATATTTCTGAGACTCTTGATAATAATCAGATGATCAACGAGCTTGCATCCGAGAAAGTCAGACGTGTTTTGTTTTAGGTATATCGTTCCTTTTTTTTGTTTATTACAAAAATAGTGGATTTTTCATTTTTGAAACGTTTATTTTTTTATCATTAAAATATTTCTGTTATTGCTTATTTTATTTACGTTAATTTGATTCTCTTTTAAATTTCTTGTGAATGTACTACTTGTTCCTATTATTACTATTATTATTATTATTATTATTATTATTATTATTATTATTATTATTATTATTACTATTATATTTCATAAATAATAAGGTAAATAATCGTAATGATATATTGATTATAAGTAGGTACTGTTTATATCGCTATTTTTGGTTTCTTTACGGCATATTTTTCTTTTGATATACGTACCAAATATTTTTTGTGATTTTGTTTGTTTTGGTAATTTAATAAATACTTTTTCTAACTATTTTTATCAGTTTTCTTACATTTCAAATCTTTGCCAGTTTTTCGCGAGATATATTAAAAAAATTGGACCATTTTTTTAACTAGGGACGCGCCAAAGAAACCCGCACGTAGGCGTCAGACATCCCAGGAAAGGGCTTGTTTAGAAATACATTATAAAAGCAAATTTCTAAAGTGATATGTGCGTGTTTCACGTGAACTGCTATATCGATTTTCATTCCTTAACTTCTGAACTAGATTCAAAATTTATAAACGCGTTTTACGCTAGTGTTTTCTGGGATTTCCAAAAAATAACTACGTTTAACCGAAAATTCGTTTTTTAAATTCTAGCACCCTGTATATATCACCGGATAATGATACTGTGTATGTCAGGAATAATTTTACATATTTCGATTTTGATCCGGCTTATGGTTTGACCGGAACACCGGTTCTAGAATATTGACGTAAATCTTTAACTTTTCTAACACATTTCAATTGAGTCCCGATTTCAGAAAAGTTTATTTATATCAGCGTCGTAGCTAGGGTAAAATTTCGGGCTCTGACAGAATTTTCTGTTTTGGAAAGTATCTGAAAAAGCACAATCTGATTTGGCAGTAAAATATAAATATCATCTTGACACGAACGAGCTATATTTAGAGATAAGTACCAAGCTTGTTTCTTAAAACACAAACTAAAAGGAGCTCCTTTTTGCGTCTCTTGTGAAGCTTGAGCTGAAACTTGTACAAATGTATTTGACATCCCAAATAGGACAAGAGCGCTTGGAAAATGTATCCATAATGTCGATTGAGTATGAAACTTAAAGAAGGATTATGACGACATTTTAGATACATTTGCAAGGGAAAACCTCGAAAAGTTCTGTTCTAGTTTCATTTTGTATAGGGTGAGCTAACCTCCGCTATTATAACACATAGGAAAAATGTTAGATGCACAATAAACTCGAAAATTTAAGAAATGATATGCTTTCGAAGAAAACAATTAAACATCAAATAGACAAATTATATAGATAATAAGTTATAAAAAATTTTCCTTATTTTAAGTAAAATGCTCTATATTTTTTTAAACATTTTGGGGCTCTATGGAAAAAAAAATAAGCAAAAAATATGTTGTTCTATACCTAAAACGAACTATGTTAGCGTCTTCTAATCCATACTTGAAATATTTATGTAAATGTTAACATATTTGATAATACTTTAGTTTGAGCTAGAAATGTTATTTTTATTTGATGTTCAATTGTTTTTTGAAAACATATTTAACATCTTCCAATCCCAGTTACTTTTGCATTTAATTTTTTTCTATCTATTATAATAACGGCGATTTAAAGTATTGTGACTCTTGTTTGAATCACCTGGTATAGGTAATTTTGTATATTTTGCTCCATACCTGGAGAGGTAATTAAAAGTGCTACGAAAGGTGCAGGATTTTTTACGTATTATCTTCTAAAAATATCGTGAAAAGCAAATAAGCGTTGCAAACTTCAAATTTTTTTGTATGTTTTGTTTCCTCAAATAGAACACCCTGTACATTATTTTTTAGTGAAAATTCTAGACATATGTATAATATCCTATGTTTATATCTAACTGGTTTTGAAATTCTGAATAGATGACAGTGGGCGATGCATCGTCATTTATTAATTCGAAATGATAGGTAAATTATCACCTTCTAAACATGAAGGCTTAGTATCTGAATTTAATATGGCGTCGCGCGTAGGGAGCAGGCTCTGACAATGGCAAACGTATTAATTCATATTCTAACTACTTTTTTACTTTTTAACTTCAAAAACATCTACACCTAAATTATTTTTAATAGTTAATTACATGTAATTTACCAAAATAACAACAAAAAGATCGTTTGGGAGCCATACCCATCACATGAAGAATCATAATAATTATTATATTAAGTAGTTTAACAATTGTAACATGCTATGATGTAAAAAAATGGACTATGGCTATCAATTTATAGATATACAGTGGTTTGTTTAAAATATATCTATGTACGTATATAAACTAAAACAAGAATACATAGTTCCTTAGATATTTTTAAATAAGATGATGTAGTGTGAAGAAATTAAAGTTTACTTTTGAGGAGTTTTTTGATTTAACACAATGTCTCTAGTTTGTTTAAATAATAAACTTTAAATTTTTAAGAAAACTGCATTTTGCAATTGTTACCTATTTTCAGTTTGAGCCTATGCAATAGAAAAAGACTTGCATCACTATGCTTCTTTAGCTTTTTGCCTAGTTTTTGCAGCATATAATTTTTGATACCAATAAGGTAGAAGAAAAAAGAATAAAAAAAACTTACTTGACTTGACGTTTTCAATTTTTTGTTAACTGGGTGACTTTGTACTGTTGAGTGATCATATTTTGTCACTTGCGGTAATTAAATACAAAAAAATAGAGTGTGTTACAATGTTTAAGGTGCGTACAGACCTGACGAGACGCGCGCGCGACACGCACGCGACGCGCCGACCGCGCGCCTGCTACGCGAACGCGACGCGCACGGTTTTCCCGCGCGCCTGCTGTGAGCCATGTAGAGAGACGCGCGCGCCACGCGACTTAGTTCTATTGCACTTCTTCACTGATTCTCGCGCGATTGCTACGCTCCTACTACTACCCGTCCACACTGCGCCTCGCTATTTCTTTGATCTGCCGTCGAAAAACCGACAGCCGGGTAGCGACGCGCCTCGGACAGACGGCGCTAGCGCCGCGCGCGCGCCCCGTCCACACTTAGGAATTTTGGAATGTCGCGTGCGTGTCGCGCGCGCGTCGCGTCAGGTCTGTACGCACCTTTAAATTGCCTTCTACAGAACGCTGCGCGCTTTTCGGTATGTTGTTTAAAAAAAATAAGCAGCTTCAATAATAACGTTCCCTACAGTATTAACATCATGTAGGCAGACACTTCAAGAGGTAAGTTGAGTTGGCATTTGTCTTGACATACAATTTTGTTGATAGCAGCATCCATTTGCTCTATTGATATAAATAGATTTTCAGAAATAAAGACAAGTTTAAGTGAGCTTGAGGAGCATTATCAATATTAATATAAACATACAGGGTGTCTGGAAATACCGTTCGAATAATTTCAGGAGTGATTCTACATAAGAAAACATGAAATTTTTTTCATATGAACATGGGTCCGAAAATGCATAGTTTCCAAGATACAGGGTGTCAAACTTTTTATAAAAAATCAGTTTTTTGTTAATATCTTAAATATGATTTTACTGATTTTGTTGAAATTTGGCAGTATTTTCTGTAGTAATAAGGGGCCCATTTAGCAATAATTAGATTGGAAATATAAAGGCCAGTGGCGTCCCGGGGGGCGTATTGGCATTGTTTACTATACTGCAACGCATACATATCGTTACGTTACAGCGCGGTAAAGAATGACCAAACACCACCCTGCCTTTATGCAAACAAAGTTTACTGCGCCTCAGTACTGACGGGCGTTCCGACGTGGTAAGTTTTGTGTTACGGATGTGCCCGTGTTCTCGAGGCATTGTTTACTGCGTTGCAGCGGCTACCACGCAAATTACACCTTACCGATTTGTGAGTCTTACAGCACTAGATTATAAAAATAACATTAAAATATACTAACACAAAAGCTAGTTTACTACCTATACCATATAAAAATACAGACTGTACCTACTTAACAGTCTGGCCATGCTACAGTTTAATTTATTTTAGAAAAATGCGTTATTAGACAATATTGGTGTACATATACGAAAGTAGAATCTTAGTGTGCATTTCCATTCGATTTTGCATTAGGTCTATTAAGATCAATATTGTTCTTTAGGGATCTTTGCCTTTTAGGTCTATCTTGCTTAGATGGCCTACCAGCCTGAATCTGAATGCGTTTTGCTCCACATAATAAACCACATCTTATTTTTCTGCGGCTAACTGATGTTGGCTGAACAGAAATACTCCTCTTTCGTGCGTTAGTTTTTGTAAAATTAACGAAGTTAAGTAAAAATAAAAAAATATAAGCGAAGTAAAATAAAACCGAAAACACCGAAAACAATATTTGTTGTAAAATAAAAAAACTACAATTTGTTTATTAAAAACTTGGTTTTAAATTTTAAACATTTTCTGTATCACCTTATTATTCTGTTCTAATTGTAAAATAAAAAATAATGGTAAGTAGGTTCTTGCCAGCCCTTCATATTTTTGTACTTTCTTTAAGCACCCTATAAATATTTATTTTCTATTAATCGTGCTTATTTTTAGAAACGGAGTTTTTCTTCATCAATAAATAATACTTTCTGGTCTCTTGTTAAACCTCTATTTGTGGACATACTATACCAAGTTGATATTACATACCAGAGAGACAGTCAAGTAACATTAGATATTTGTCCCATTCATGCCATCTCTTTTACTTAAATGCATTTCCGTATAGCTCTCTCTTTATCTAGCATGACTAAAGGTGTTTGTAGATGAAAGCCGTGTGAAATCTTTTTTGAGATGATACTTTTGAATATTTGGATACGTATATCGTACAATCCAGTTTGTTGTAGATGTCTCCTGGCCGAATGATTGTACCCAATTTGCACACCGGCGATTGTTAAAGGGTGCATTCTTATTGTCGGAATAGCCGCTCTTTGCTCTAATAATAGCAGTAAAATTACTTTCACTTTTAAACGCGTAATTGTTGACAACACCATATTAAGTTGTTGTTAATTAATTTTTGTAGATATACCAAAATATTACTTTCGACGGACATTTTCTTTGCGACTTTTGCAACCTGAACATGTATGCTAACTCTTTACTAACCGACAATAGTGACAATTCGATTCGTTAAGCAGGCGCAAGGTGTGAAATAGTGTTGCTCGATATGCATCGATGCATCGGAAACATCGATATATTTAATTCTATGCATCGAAAACTTTCAGTGTTTCTCAATGCATCGATGTATTTTTATCGATGTATCGAAACCTTTTTCATTGCAGATATGTAGATATATAGGTACTTACTTATTCTTTCTGTATAAAAAAAGGACAATAATAGATCCCATGAAATATCAATGTATTTGAAAAGTCCCGTGGGTAGGTAGATTGTATGAAAACTCGCTAAAAATTTGAAATGACTTAAAGGTCCAATTTCCAAATTGATTCAAAGTTACATACAAGTAGGTACATAGTCGCACGTCGGCGTCGGTGCCATAGGAGCGGTTATTCTCAAAAGCGGGAAAACTCTTAATGAACAACGAAACTGATTAAAGGGAAAAAGATTGAATAAGATTTTATTTTTACAAAGTTGGGATGCTGCATCCTGGTCTTAATACCCTTATGCAAAATCGCATGGAAATGCACACTAGGATTCTACCTTCGTATATTTATACCTATATTGTCCAAAAAAGGATTTTTATCTAAAATAAATAAAACTGTAACATGACCAGACTGCTAAGTAGGTATAGTTTGTATTTTTTGTGTTTTTATATGGTATAGGTAATAAACTAGTTTTTGTGCTAGTATATGGTAATATTATTTTTATAACCTAGTACTGCAAAACACGCAAATCGGTAAGGTGTAATTTCCGTGGTCTCGCTGCAATGCAGTAAACAATGCCTTGAGAACGCGGGTGCATCCGTAACACAAAACTTACCATGTTTGAACGCGCGTAGGTGCTGAGGCGCAGTAAGCTTTGCCTGCATAAAGACAGCGTGGTGTTTAGTCATTCTTTACCGCGCTGCAACGATATGCATGCGTTGCAGTATAGTAAACAATGCCAATACGCTCCCAGGGGCACCGAATATTATTAACAAAAAAAGTGTGAGCCACTGACTTTTTCAAAGATTTTATGTTTTCTCGTATTAAGCAACTAAAAATACAATATTTTTGTTTCTTGAGTTGTTTTCGTATCTTGCTTCGTTTTCGATTAAAAAAA
>MU188436.1:43395-53522 GCA_016904865.1 Pissodes strobi | reverse complement strand
AACCAAAACTAACCCAAACTAACCAAAACTAACCCAAACTAACCAAAACTAACCCAAACTAAGCAAATAAAGAGGCAAGCGCGCTAGGCACTTCACTATCCCAAACTACGCAAAACCAACCAAAACTAAGCCATACTAACCAAAACTAACCGAAACTATCCAAAACTAACCCAAACTAACCAAAATTAGTTATAGTTGGTTTCGATTTTTTTTGCTTAATCTGGGATATTACAGACAAGATCGCGTAGCGCGCTTGTCTCGTCTCTCTGGTTTAGTTAACTAGGGTTGGGATTAGTTTGGGTTAGTTTGTGTTAGTTTGGGTTAGTTTGGTCTAGTTTTGGTTAGTATGGGTAAGTTTTGGTTGGTTTTGCTTAGTTTGGGACAGTGAAATAACAAGCGCGCAGCGCGCTTGCCTCTTTACTTTGGTTAGTGTTTCGGTTAGTTTTGGTTAGTTTTAGTTAGTTTTAGTTAGTTTGGGTTAGTTTTGGTTGGTTTTACTTAGTTCGATTATTTGGTTAGTTTGGGTTAGTTTTGGTTAGTTTTGGTTGGTTTTACTTAGTTCGGGATAGTGAAGAGAAAAGCGCGCGTGCCTCTTTATTTTGGTTAGTTTGGGCTAGTTTTGGTTAGTTTAGGTTAGTTTTGGTTTGTTTGGGTTAGTTTTGGTTAGAATGGCTTAGTTTTGGTTGGTTTTGCTTAGCTTGGGATACCGAAGTGACAATCGCGCGTAGCGCGCTTGCCTCTTTACTTTGATTACTTTGGTTAGTTTGGGTTAGTTTTGGTTAGTTTTGGTTAGTTTGGGTTAGTTTTGGTTTGTTTGTGTTAGTTTTGGTTAGAATGGGTTAGTTTTGGTTGGTTTTGCTTAGCTTGGGAAAGTGAAGAGACAAGCGCGCGTAGCGCGCTTGCCTCTTTATTTTGGTTAGATTGGGTTAATTTTGGTTAGTTTGTGTTAGTTTTGGTTTGTTTGGGATAGTTTTGGTTAGTATGGATTAGTTTTGGTTTGTTTTGCTTAGTTTGGGATTGTTACTTTGGTTAGTTTGGGTTAGTTTTGGTTGCTTGCTCCTTGGAGCGAGCGAAGCGAGCGGAGGACCATTCGTGAAGTGAAATATTAGAACGATAATACTGCGCTGCTATTTTTATTACAATTATCATTTATTTTTTACCATTGTCCAATCACCAATGCAAACGATTTCAAAATTGACAAAGCAATTTGGCAACATTATTAACATTTGGGCTGAAGTTGACTGACATTATTATGACGGAAACAATAATTATTCATATTTGTGTACCGCATTTAATATTTTTAAGTATATACTGATATACACAATACCGTGAGTGATGTGAGAAACTGTCAGTGTCTATTTTTCCTTGGATGCGTACTGTAGTGTCCCCGCCCAGCACCCCTATTCGGCGCCCGGTCTCGTGAGTATCTATTCGTTAATAACAAATTATAGAAACAATTTTACTAAGCTGCGGTGGCGGATTATTGTTATATTTCACCTATATAAACACGTTAACAAGGAATTTTTCAAAAATCTTTTAAAATAGCGAAAACCCGTTTTCTAAATAATTACCACTTTTTGTACACTTGATGGTCATTCTGTGGTAATTTTCTCGTTGGTTTATACTTGATAATATATTGTTTTGCTTAGGTGATTACGGAATATTTCCACTTTGGGAATGAAACATTGACGTTTGTTAGAAGTATGTCATATCACTTCGAATTTGAACCATAGATTAATACACAATCGGAGGAAGTCGCATCGTCGATATCGACTCGAGAACCACTCTAATTCGCGTTGCATTTATTGTAGGATTTAGCTATCATACGCTTGAATTTGCTGATTATATTAGATGGTATCAATGTTTGGCCCTCTAGGCTTACATATTGACGCAGTATTACACGGACTCTCCATTATTAAAGTTCGATAATATTTCAGCTCGGAGTAGGTTCTACCGACGTGTTAGTGTTATTTCCATTTCACGGAGTGTATCCTACCTATGCGAACAGCATAGCGTGTTTTATAATCCATTTTGTTGCGTGTATTAAAACCGCATTTCCACAAAAGCAATTCTGTCATGCTCTCTTCTTAAATTGAAGTTTTCTCTTACACACTCAGTGCAAATTACTCTGCAAGGTAAAATAAACTCTCGACGCCATAGCGCTACCAACAGAAGTTATTTATGCATAGGGCTGCATATTATCAATCCACTCCAATTTCAGTCATTCTTATTTGCAAGAAGTTGAAGTACATTGCATGTGGAAGATAAGGAGAGAGTTAGTAAGTGTTTTTTGGTGACTTTTCCTGTGGTGGAAGATAAACTGCTTAACAATTGAACGTTGCTTGTCAATTGGTGAATATATTGTACATAGTAGCTTATTGTGGACATTAAGGTAATATTTATCATTTTATTATTACTTATATATTACTGTATTTTTCATCTCAGCGCTAACTCAGTTAATCAAGCTCACACTGAGTGGTTCCGTAGGAACCTTAGCAAACATTTAACTGTGTTTAGCTGCAAGATTGCATTTATAACCGTATACTTTGTTTTAGGATTATAATTATTGTTTATCAATCGATGCTGGCATCGCTATGGCAACTTTTCCTAAACCCATTTGATAAACCTACCAATAGTGCGCATCGGCAGCCAGTAATACAGTGGAGGGCTACATTCGTGGATCCTCGGTACACTTTAATAAAGATATTAGGCGCCACCTAGTTAATTGAGTCTCAACTAGGAAAAATCTACAATGATATTAAATCCTGAAAAGTAATTTCTGGAGGCATAATATTTCCCTAAAATAAATACTTTTTTCTTTCCCTACTAATGATGAGATCCCTTGATATACAAAAAAAACATTATACAGTACAATTACAATAACATGTATAAACAATAAATCAATAGAAAAGAAGTTTACATAATATTGACTATTATCAACAACGGTGTCAGATACAAACTGTTAGGCAAATATTCTGCATACCAGTAATAGGTTACTAAAATGACGTGGGTAAATAGCGCACAGGATTTAAAATTTATGAATTTTATTCTGCCGCAAGGATATAAAATAAGACATCTAAATTTGCCAAGACAGCCTTACAAATAGGTAAATGATATTACTTACAAATCATGAAGTAGGTATTTTTAATCTTAAAATATTCTCCAAATAAATACCAGTATTAGCATATACACGGTCTATGCATCTCCAAAGCACTTCAAATTATAACCTAACCTTTCCAAACATTGGTACACCACATCCACCCGATGATAATCAACAAGAACATAACACGCAAGTGGTGGTTTTAACCCAAAACACGCGAAGATAGATATCGCAATCAAGGCAAAGCGATATACGGGTGCTAGAGCGGTACCCTAAGAACCCTAAGAACAATTGTTTGTTTTAGAAACAAGGGATATGTATCATTGAAAAGATTACTCATAACCTAACTAGTTTGTCATCTTACCTATAGAACAATCTATAAAGGTCTATGGCGCCTTTCCTTCCTGGCAAAGGTCTGTTCCACTG
The DNA here is from genome assembly GCA_016904865.1 of Pissodes strobi. Lineage (NCBI taxonomy): Eukaryota > Metazoa > Arthropoda > Insecta > Coleoptera > Curculionidae > Pissodes > Pissodes strobi. The sequence continues at coordinate 49,996 of MU188436.1, read as the reverse complement.
GCCTAGGCATAGTGTCCATTCGAGAGATATTTCTTAAAAATCAATAACAGTCAATTATAAGGATGGGCCATATGAGAGCAACAGCAATAGGAATTTTTCTAAAAAGATTGGAAAATACAATTAATTTCACTGAAGACAGCATGAAAAAATTGCGACTTACCACGTATAGAGGTAGGATTCTCGTAACTCAACAAGAACATTAATAGGTAGCCTATATGGCACTGGTTACAGTCAAAATACATATTCGTAACAAAAATATCATAAAATAATGACCCTAATTTTGAAACAAGTCCATGAGTTACCTCGAAAAGGCTCCACAAAGGATGTCGACAGTCTCGACTCTTCACGGCATGAATTTCAATACCCCGAAACATTGTTGCCAAAATAACTTATGTGAAATAGCGAGTCTAAGCGCATGAAGAATCATCTGACGTCACAGCTCGGTTATCGAAATTCAGCTCTAAACCATATTCGCCAAGCAGCAAGTAAATATGCCTTAAAGATCTGCAGGGAGGGACCGTTACTTGGGAAAGTCAATTCGATTGAACCTGTCTAACTGTCAAAATCATATAATGTGCCTGTCTAACTGTCAAACTCATAGGTGAATGACACTTAAGAAATGAAAACACAAATCTTCTCTTCGAAAGATGAAGGAAACAAAAATAAGTAATACACCGAAACACAATTAGATAAATGAATTATAATATACATTAGATTACTCTCATAATCTCCAAATTGTTTGAGGTAGGTATTACAAGCAATTGGTTTGAAATAATAAACAAATTCTAGGTTACATTTGTGTCGAATAGATTGTTAAGTTTTTATTAACTTTTAGATCAAAGAAAAGCTTGTGAACTTTTTCCTGAGTAATTAAAAGAGAGGTCAAGTATTAAAGTCTATGAAGACAATATCTAGCTAAATTGAATGGCATAACCAGAACCTTTGAAAGATGTTTGCGAAACATAGTCGAACACCTACTACTCTGAAAGGGACAAAAATCAGACCTGATGTTATTATCATATCATAAGTATCTAGTACATCATACTGAGACATAAATATAAATATAGAAAGTATATTCAATAACTTACAAGGTAAATCAAGGTAATGCACTTTATACACTGTACATATATTGGAATAATCTAAACTAAATTATGTTTGCAAATAAAAATAAATATAAACTATGCAAAGCTGTAGCATTTGTTTATGCCAAAATTTGAAAATGCTGCACTACCACCGACAAAATTTGTCTATACTCTAGCACCGACAGAATTAAATACCTTAAATGTTTATATTTGTTTATTTATGAGCTTTAAGTTGTTTTCAAGTAAAATAACTTATTAAAATATTCATATAATGCTACAGATTTTCGTTTAATTTTCAAATTCCATGTGCAGTATCTGGTTGTTTATAAAATCTACCAAGATCGAATCTATAACACACAATATTTGAATAAGGCGTTATGAAACTCGGTCACACAAAAACAAATTAACCACTGAACTGCAATAATATTGCCGAATTTGTGGGATGAAGAATTATATTCAAAATCCATTGAACTCCATCGTTTTGAGTTTGTACTTGACGCTTGGCGTGTTTAATTTATAATTTGTCTAGTAAGTTTATCTTTAATTTACTGCTCAGGTACGTAGACTATGGCCCTGCATTTCAATAAGTAGGATCTTACCATGATTTAATCATGTTTTTAAGAAATGAACTGACACAGAAAACGAATTGAAAGGGTATTTCTCAATAAGCGTTGGTCCGTTCACATCGCTAATAGGGCTATCAAAAGTTTTAATTTAACGAGTTCAGTTTTAAGAAAAACAGGAAGCGGAAGGCCTCGAAGTGCTATAATCTCTCAAAATAAGGATTTAAGTGAACAAGGAAACAATCATTTATCTCAAAGAAAAATTCGGGTCAGAATCGGAATTTGAAGGCGTTCGGTTGGTAGTTTAGTGCGGTCTAGTAGAAAGTGTTACAAAAGATTGCAATCTCCGGCAATTTCGGCCACTGCCAAGCAGCAACCTACATCACTAGCTTTGCGTTTTTACTAGAAATTTTTGTAATACACATGTTATTCTAAATAATAGCTACTTCCCTGTGCTAGATATTGCGTTTTTCCATAAAGGCAAATTTTCTCGTATTTGTTGCAGCTAGATCTCTACATGGAATGCTTTGCAAGATAAAGTTTGCTAACAAAGAAGGCAGACTTTTGCGGTTGAAGGCCGTTGCCGGAAAGAATTGTAGAATACACCTACGAAAATGTCGATCTCTTATATGTTAGAGAAACTAGAAAGATTTTCTTTATGGCAGTGGCACACACACTAAAGAAATTTACTATGGAATACGACGAGCATTGTGTGTGCGAAAATGTTGAATGTATGAGAATACTGTTACAAAGATACCAAATCAAAATAACAGAAGAATATTTTTATTACGTCGCACATCAGAAAATATAGTACCAACCTTCCTAAAATTCAAAGATTCTCACATTAAGTTTCTAAATGTAAGCCTGGATGTAGATATAAACCATATCCATTTTCAATATACTCGGGCTTGTTCAAAAACCATTTGACCATATTTTCAAATCTAACGATTTAATTCATATTTTATTAAAATTCCACGCCACTGTGCTCGCATTCCAAAGAAATCGAAGAATGTCTCTAAAAACCTTTTTGTACAGTGCCTTTGTACGAGAAAAGCCACTGTACCTCGGCGATACTCCTAGCTCCATCTCGAGTTATAACCTTTACTCATCTGCACTCGGCAGCTGGACACAAGAGAAGCTGTCCTGCATCCAACCCCATAATTCGTGCTAGACCAATCACCTCAATGTATTTCAAACCCCAAGGCCATGTAAGCTACACTGCAGAAATGCATTCGGCATTTGGCCAATCATTGTGCGTTCACAAGCGAAAGCGGAGGTAATCAAGTTCCTAAACTTCCGATCTTTAATAATCGAATTTTGTAAAAACTAGCCAGCGTATTGCGACCCGATCTGTGTTAAAATTCATAAGGTTAATTTAGACATTCGCTGATTTATAGAACTTATCAGTATTTACATTACATTACATTATCAGTATTTACATTATTTGCCCTTTCTATTTCCGGAGGGGTGTAGATTATCCCGCCAGAAGGGGCGGTGACAACTGCGTCGAGTCGATCTAGTTCTCACGTTCTAGAATTCGTTGTTATGGCGTCAGCCATGCCAGGCAGTTTTCACGTGTTGAGAACCCCTAATCTCTCAAGATCTCTATTCAACGGCATTTGTGGTACCCAGCCATTGCGACATCTCGTCGTAGTCATCTTAAGTCTACAAGTAAAGATATTTATTGGCATCCGGCCATCTCTCTCAAAAGTAAGACGCTGTACTAAGCGTCCCCATTGGCAACCAGCCATGGGGGCTCTATTCTTTGATTCTCCCATAAGACGCTGTACTAAGCGTCCCCGTTGGACCTCGGCCATGGGGGTTCTATTCTCTGATTCTCTCACAAGTAAGACGCTGTACTAAGCGTTCCCTCGGTATTGGGCCATGTAAGTAAACTCACTCGTTTACAATCAATCACTTAAAAGTAAGACGCTGTATTCAGCCTCCCCGTTGACACCCGACCATGGGGGTTCTTTCTCTGTTTCTCTGATTCTCTCAAGAGTAAGACGCTGTACCAAGCGTTCCCTCAGCAACAGGCCATGTAAGTAAGCTCACACCTTTACAATCACATTATCTCAAAATTCTTTATGCTTTATTATAATATAAAGTCTCCCACAAGTGCTATTCCATTACACGGAGTTTAGTCTACCTACGCGACCTGCGTAGCGTGTTTTTAGTATCCATTTTTGCGTGAATAAAAAACCGCATTTTCACAAGGTATCCCTGTCATGCCATATGCACATTAGTGCATATCATTCTCAAATCTCAATCCACTACATTTTGAGTCATTCTTATTTGCAAGAAGTTAAGTACATTGTATATAGAAGCGAAGAACAGACTTAGTCAGTGTTTTAAAGTGACTTTCCCCCTGTGTTTGAAGATAAACTGCTCAACGATTGAACGTTGCTTGTTAAATGGTGAATATAGTGTACATAGTATTGCGTGAAAGAATTGTTCTCAGACACAAGAACAGAACAACAAGTAACAAATGATATAACAGGACCAGACATCCTTTTAGACGAAGTTGAGGCAGCAATACTGACCCTCAAGGATGGAAAAGCGGCTGGTCCAGATAAGGTGCAGTCAGAGATTATCAAACTTTTTGATGAGGATTTCAAAAAAGAACTAACTGTCATATTCAATGAAATATACAAGAGTGGAAAAATACCCAAAGAATGGTTGAGTTCGGAGTGTATGGTTCTCCCGAAGAACAGGGGGGGGGGCAAAAAGTGCAGTGACTACAGACCAATAAGCCTTATGTTTGTGGACATTAAGGTAATATATATCCTGTTATTATTTTTGTATGTTACTGTATTTCATCTCAGAGTTATCTCAGCTAATCGAGCCGACACGGAGCAGTTCCGCGGGAACTTTAACAAGCATTTAACTGAACTTAGCTGCAAGATTATGTGTATAATCATATACTTGTTTAGGACTACAATTGTTTATGCAATGCTTTAGTTTTTAAGAGTATTATCTCTGTGATATTCTGCAAAGTCGATACCTAGCATCGACAGATATTGTCCATATCGTAGCACTGACTACATACAATGATTTCATGTTTATATTTTGTTTATTTATGAGCTTCAAGTTGTTTTCAGGTAAAATAACTTATGAAAATATTCATATAATGCTAAATGTTTTTGTTTTATTTAAAAATTCACTTTAGAACTAGCCCCTATGGTACATTTTAGTGCCTATGAGCATTCTCTGTTTGTTTAGAAAATCGACCAAGATCGAATCTACAACAGGGCTCCTAATAACAGAAATACACTTAAAATTATTACAATCTAATTCTAGTGAATTGGAAAACTGAAATCATACCAAACGAAATTTTCACTTTAAGAAATTAAATCATATATTACAGTCAAACACACAAAACTTATCCAAAAACCAATACAGGCAAGTTGAAACTAAACAAAACACATGAATGCGTTGGTCATCCATGCCGTCATCTCGCCGCTTTATATTTTGCACGAAATTGAGATTTCAACTTAAGCATTTGCTTTAATTGATGCTCTGTTCTACACAAATCAAAACACTTTAAACAAGAAAATTGGTTTATAAAATTTTATGAAGTTTATCCCGTTCTTTTACTAAGGGCGCATTTCTATAATATAAAATCGGTGAATAATTTAAGTAAACATGATTATTCAATTAAAGCCGAGTTTTAAAAGATGCGCTAACTAAATCAATTTACAATTTTTTAAAATCGTTTTTTGCTTGCAGCACTTTGTAGCTTATTAAAATTTAGCTAAAAGCATTTCTGATAATGAAAAATATATGGAAAGATAAAATTTCGGGATATTATTGGTTATATTATTTTACGTTGTGTTGATTTGGATTTTCACATCTCGTCCTCTTGGATTGTTTTAAAAAATCCGCAGTTAAATGTCCATATAACAGGCATTTTTGTGTTACTTTTCCATTATATTTACTAGGATATATCTATAATGTAGTGTTTGTAATTATAATGAGTGTGTGGATGTGGGTGGGTTTCATTGCTGAAATGTGACAACAACGCATTTTTGGTAAAAAGTACCGGAAGGCTTAAATATCTTCAAAATTGCTAAAACTGCATTTATGAAATACAGTATCTGAGAGTTTTTGAGCATGCGAAATTGAGCAATAGTCTCGCAAAGGCGGGACATTCCGTAGATTGTATGGGGGTTTCATCGTCCTCCATGCATCATCTACACTACCCTGTTTTGCAATTCTCAGTAGAGCTAGGTGCCGTTTAAGCTTACAGTGCCCTGTGTAGAATCCTACCAAGCCCATCAACCTTATGTTGAACCTCTTCACGGGCCCATGTACATGAGCCTCACTTGTCTTATACCCGGAGCCGTCCGCCATACCTATTCTGCTCTACCTTCCTGCAAGGCCTACAAAGCTCTTTCGTGAACATTACGGCGATCCCCACACAGGTATCAGGCGATAAGTATCTAACCGCGAAGCCTTTTCTGGCTAAGGCGTCAGCTGCGACGTTTCCCTGTACACCCGAATGTCCTGGTACCCAGACCAGCGTAACCTTTTTGTGCTTGGCAAGTTCAATCAGCCAGCTCCTACTCTCCCTCACCATCAAGAAGCGCATGCGAACCGACTTCCGCGCCATAAGTGCGGCCTTGTTGTTGGACCAAGAAAAAATTCTTCTGTCACCGACACTGACCCTTAACTACTCCCATCCCCCATCATGATCGCATAAATTTACAATTGAAAAACCATAGTGTGCTCGCCGAGTGAATTGGATAATTTACACATCAGGGCCTTACAGGCTCCAGATAGTATTCCCATTCTGGAACCCATCTGTAAACCAGGCTACCCTATCCCAGCATCCCATTCTTCCCTCCATCCAATCCTCATTCGTATGGAAGAGGAAGTTTAGCCCCTCGTCGAAGCATATCTCAGAAACCATCACATCACCTGGCATAACCAGGATGGTTAGGTCCCCAGACAAGC
>MU188436.1:30172-42995 GCA_016904865.1 Pissodes strobi | reverse complement strand
CTGGTCCTAGCAGTCGTCAAGTGACTAACCGGTGCCAGGTTTGGAGGGAAAGGAATGGAAGGTATTAGATTAAAGTCAATTGCACAATTTTGACGTGTTTACAGAATTTTCTGTTTATTAATCTAGAAGGAGGGGAAAACAAGAGAATAGGTTGCTGTTGTTTTAAGTAGTCAATTGTTTCTTGAGTGGCCAAAAGGTTTTCCTGGAGCGAGGAAGTAGCTACCTGAGAGTATTTTTCATTTCGAGATGAAAACCGATTTAATCGGTTTACCCATTGAAACTTTCGGGGAACGAAGGTGGTTGTTGCAGTAGAAAGTATTGAATTCTACCAACGGCCATAATGGCGATTATCCCATACTTTCTATAAACTATCCAGGAAGGTTGTGGTGAACCCCAGTTATGGGTTAATTGTTTTAAGTTGTTTGTGTATATAAAATTCCAATTAGTTGCCGAGTTCGGCATTCGTTTAATGTTAATATTTCATATTAAGTTGTTGCAACACGTTTTTCTTCTTGAAGTCAAAAGTAAAGATTTTTAATTAAAAGGAGACCTAGCTCCAGAGAGTTGTATTGCAAATGCCCGGCCCCGGTAGTTGGGTTGTTACAGCGCCACCAGTTCTGTCCAGCTAAACTGAAAGAGCTCCACTGGTGTTGTGCAGGGTGGCTAGGCCCACCTATTATATCAACTAACTCAACCTTAACTTAACTAGAATACACAATCTAGAATTTAAGGAACAATATATTTGCTAGTAGGTTCCTTTTTTTGAAAACACAGCGACAATTTTTCTGGAGTAAAATGGCAAGTTAAAGACAAAAGAATGTCAAACGGCTGATAAATTTAACTAATAATTGGTACAATATGGTGATTGTACGGAGACCAATTCTGTTGTTAATACTTGGTACTGTATGCCTTACAACTAAATGTACTAAACACTACTAACTGAGCTAATTACATCTAGGTATGCGTGCGCTAATAGCTGCACCGATTTTAAATGTAGCAATAATAATATGTAGCAATGAAAGACCACAATAATGAAATCAAATGACTCGATAAATTAATAAATGAAATAAAATTCAATTGGCTGTAGTGTAGCCTGGAGCTAGAAGTAGCCCGGAAATTGAACTGTGGCCCGCTAATTGAAGATGTGGCCCTGTAAATGGACTGTGGCCCGCTAATTGAGGTAGTAGTCTGGTATTCGAAAGTTGTAGGCCTGGTGGAAAAACCTGCTTCTAGCCTGCTATTAAAACCCTGAAATATCCCAGTACGCATTCGACAAAGTCCCCTTACTTTAATAGAAAACTATAGCCACCCTTGCATAAATATATTTTCTTTATAAAACAAATCCCCCAAAAATTTTAATGAATTTCCAATGACCATCAGCAAATAAAAAAAAAATACTAAGGTACAGACAAATTGAATATAAAAAAGATAGGTATGAATCACCCCTAAAAGAAAATATAAACTTCCCCATAGGATCAAACTCAAATTACATTAAAATAAAAATTCGGGTATGATAAAATGGAGCAGATAAGTTAACGCATGGGGCGCAGAGCAAATGGTGGACGAGGCACAAAAAAAGGTTAACACAGATAAAGCAATTAAATCGGTAATTTAGGCAAAAAAACTGTATCAAAAATTACCATGTTCGTGTGTGAGGTTTACGGGAAATTCGACGGTCTCGGTCTTATACGACGAACTTGAAAGCTCCTAGTACAGTATTTAGATCCCGAAAAATCGGTCGTGTCAAAACACAAAGAGCAACCACAATATATCGCCAATCAATGGGTGGAATTAAATCATAAAACTAAATGTGGAGTCTCTGACTGCACACCAACAGAAAGCTTCTCTTCTCGCCAAACGGTCTAACTAGAAGAATCCTCGATTCGTTTCCGTCAATTTGCCTTTCTCCTTCTACGAGATTAAAAAAACTAGGTCAGAACAGCAGGAAATAGTAATGGGCTGAAACATGCCAAGTGATTTGGATACATGCTAAGATAATAAACGACTTAGTTTTCGCTTATTATGATCATAAAACGACGGCGGAAGCCACAATTAATGAGCTGAAATTAAATGGTTCACTAAATACCAGATAATATTCCCTAACAAAACGATAAACTTTTAAAAATTTAAATCGACAGCTGCAATTATAAGAAATAGTAACTTCCTATTACTCGGAACTAACAACCGAAGGTTACAAAAAGTGCAGCATGTCGAGGGGAAAGATAAATATTTAAAGCAGAAGTCCCAAAATGATCTAACGATATCAGAAATGATCGGTGATTGGAGTCCGGCATCCAAGAGGTTCCAAAAAGTAATGAAATATTTAAACCGACAATAAAATATGAATCGACGAGTCTAATGCAGCGTAAAGGCAGGTTTTATTAACAGAATTGTTAAAAATATAAATCGGTTCGCTGGCCGTTCAACGGTAATGTAATATAAATCAAGCCAAGCTATCCTAATAACAATGTGCTTCGCTTATCAACTAAAATAAATATAGTCACAACGTGTTATAAATGCTAATACAAATATATCGTTAACCCATACTTAGAATAGAGTTAATTTACATTAAAAAAGACGTCAATTTCAAGAGTATTGTCAGCAAATCGAATCAATAAATCCAGACTTAATAAACCGATGACTGCAAAATACAGTATCTTTTTTTTTTCTAAATGCGGCGTATAAATCAAAGTCAAAAATATTTGACACTGGCAAATCGTACTGTTACATTGTTTTGATAGATTAGTTTCCGTTTTAGGGTTCTGGTTTCGGATTCCCAGTAGCATAGTAACCTTTTGGAACCTTGCACAGTAGACTACTCCTTAGTTTTTTTGGAAGACAGCAGATTATGTCGGATGTCAGATTAAGGACCATATTCTAGACTCTCTGGTTGGTTGACAGTAACAAGTCCGGGGACACTTTTTTAGAAGTTTGATGAATGATATGGAAACACAGATATATGATTTGATAGAATTTGCGCATCACCGTAAAAACTATTAATAATTATCAAAATTCAGTAACATAATTTAACAGCATGAATAATTACCATAGTATTTATTTTCAAATATCTCAAACACTAGGGTGCAGATAGTAACCATTTGTGAAGTGTAGCTACTCCGGCATAGTTCCACTACTTTACTCTCTCGGGTACTAGATTTTTGAATATTTTCTAGTGCATTTTATAACCGAGAAATGTATCTATTTTTCTTTTCTTGTTTGGCGATAATACCAAAATCGTAACATAACATTTTGAGGATCTGGCTTTTGTTAGGAACTTGCAACTTGGGCTTACGGAGAGGTTATTCTATCCGAGTTGAATTAACATAGAATAGTTTGGGTAGCAGCGTTCGGTAAAGGTATCGCCGTCTAGGTTGCAGGGTTCGGGCACAGCGATACGTTGGGGTTAACGTTCTAAATTACAATGTTTAGGACACATTTTAAAATTTCAATCTGGACTGTCAATTTGACAAGAGGGTCGTCCTAGGGAAATTTTTTATAAGGCTAGAGAAGCTTACTTTAAAAAAAAATAGAAGTATTGGCCTCATTTCTGATGTTATTTTATTTGAATAAGAGAACCTAGAACTTGTCTGATAACAGAGCACAGCGACAGGTAATTATTTTCATATACGATACTGGAGTTTGAACTGCATTTCTTTTTATTTCCAAGTTTTTTTTAACTGTGTCCGTAACAATAACGATAGGGCTATGCCAACAAAACTAAAGTTGGTGGCGTCCAACTTCGACTTTGATTTTTAACCTGTCTTGATTTATTTTCATATCTTCGTACACCATTTGGAACTTGTTTAGTGGTGAAAGATAAATTTCGGACCAACCTGAGCTGAGCTAGTGTAGGTGGTTTTCAGACGGCACTGGAAGAATAAATTTGGTGTAGTCCTGGGTAAGTGTTGACTGATAAGAAGTCTAGTGGTGTCCATACATCAGTTATTTTATCCGATGGTAATATTCTTATCTCTTAATTTTTAATTTGATAAAAAATTGTCGTCCAGCGCCTTCTGATGAGAATAATATTTTATATTAGATAATAATTTCGCGTCTAACTTTGGAACAGAATTTAGATTATAACAATTGTCTTTCCACATCCCCGCGTCAGCCAATCTCATGGCCGCTCTAGCCGCCTCGTACCTCACCCAGTCCACCGACGAAGGCAAACCCACAGGAACCTTGTTGGCGCCGTTCTCGTGGCCCCGATGACGCAGAGGCATGCAAGTCGCTGGAATTTGTCCAGCACTAGCATGAACATCGGAGCAAACATCGTCTTATAGATCCACAACATAGTTCTCAACCCAACTCCAGGCCCCCCAGCGCCCTGCGGCAAGCTCACAGAGCTTGCCGCATTTCTTAGCCAACGTGATGTAGCGAGAGGCCTCCATCCTCCTTTCTCTGGCAAAAATAACCATCTCTACCTTGTGGGGATTCGCCCTAAGTTCGTTATCCCTACACCACTGCGAGAACCTTGTGTGCACTCTACGCAATATTCCCCATTTATTTTTATGATGTTAGATTAGGTGAGCCAAATTTAGTGGAATCCAAAACTCTCGCAGTGTGTTGTTTAACATGTTCGGTGTTATAAGTACTGCTTTAGCGCGGATTTTTTCGCGGAATTCGTTCAACTTTTGGTAACGACCTCTGTGGGCCAGGTTCTTCATAAGACCCCGATATGACCCCACTGGACTGGGGTCATATCGCGGCATCGCGTACAAAACCTTATACTAATGATTGTCAATGTAGTATGAGTAACCGATTATTGCTTTCAACATAAGAACTACCTTTAAATTCCTATTTTGTCCCCCACAGGAATTAGACAAAAGCATTAAAGTTTTGCACAGTGTATTAGGTATACGACGCATAACTATATTTATAAATATTTTACCACCTATTTTCTGTTAAATAATAAAATATTATTCCTATTTTATGCAAATTAGCTGACGCGAATGGTAGATCATAGCATACAGTAAACGCCAGCTAGGTCATCGATCGATTCTTGTCAGGGAAAGATAGGCGAGTTCGGCACGGATGACGTGGAAAGGAGTAAGAGCTGGTTATCCCATGTTTGGTTTGAATTGTGGACGATTTTTGAAAATATAGGTCACCAAGACCGTTAAGTGTTTAAAGTGTAGGGTAGTCTATCATCTGTAAAATTAAAAACCAATTGTCTAACGCAATCTAGTCTCAAGTTGAAAAGGTGGGGTTCGGGTACAAATTCTCAGAGTATAACAACGTCATTTTTTGGATTGAACAATTTCAAAGAGGAAAAAGCAGATAAAGCTTGGATTTGTACGAAATTGAATTTAATTTTTTTTACAATAAATAGAATCAATATATTCAGCCCAGCCTTGGCATTGGCGAAAAAGGGGAGGTCCGATGCTCCGTGGGAAAACTAAGTAATTTGGTAAGTTCTAAGGTTAAGCTCTAATGGTTTACGCAACAAGTTGCTCTCCTGTCAGTGCGAGTGGAGGGCCGGGCATACCTTAGTCACCTCAGTACTTTTTTAATAATATTTATTTTATCTTTAATTTCAGACGATGATTATGCCATGGCTTCATCTTCAACTTCTTAAATGGAAGGCTTTTCGCCTGATTATTTTGACATGGAAAAGTGAACGTATCAACTTAAAAAAACAAAACAAAAATTGTCAAGCGCTATGATACTCAGAATGGGGGGAACCCAAGCAAGTAGGCTGACTCAAGGTGCTTGCAACTAACATTTTTCGCGGGGTGCGCACTACAGTTGAAGGTCTCGGAGAATTGTTGGCACTCGGCCGCTTGACAAGGCCTCTTCAAGTGCTTAACTTCTGTCTTCAAAAATTTTTTGTCCTGAAGTTCCAAAATCTCCGGAAATCTCGATAAATTCGATAGAAGGCTGATTCGGTACCAGTGGAGGGTGCTGGCCCTACAATGCTTTTTCCTTCGCTTCGGGGCTCATTCGTCTCGTCCGTAAGTTTATCATTAACATTTCAAGCAAATTGGATTGATAGGTAGCCTTGGTTTGGGTATTCAAAAATAAGTGTGGGAGTTTACTGCCTGCTCCTTAGTCACAAATGGGTAGGCAAACGCACTCATCAAACTGTAGGAGCTTTTGCAAACATTACTGTTAAAAAGTAGAAGAAGGCAACTGAAAAATATAAAAAACATGCAAAGACCAATTACCATAAGAGGCCCATGATCTTAGCGAATAGTTATAGGAAGGTAACATCGGGGCAAGATTTAGATGTGGCCATTCAATTAAATTCAAATCACGAACAGAAACGCGAGGAAAATCGATTGGTATTAAGGCTAATTATAAAAGCTGTACTTTTTGTAGTCAACAAGAACTCCCTCTATGGAGCGATGAAAATAGTGGACCTCTCGACCTAGAAAAGTCTGAAAAGGAAGAGGAATTTTGAGCTATTTAGAAGTTTACAGCAAATGGAGAAGACGATTCACATTCTAATTGAAGAAACATTTTACTTCAAGTAATAATAAGAACACTACGTAAGCTCAATAATCTAGAATGAGTTTCAGAACAAAGCTACGTCTTCGAGAAAAACTTACTGAAAAAATTAACATATTTGTATTTTTTACTAAATAACTAGACGACCCAATGGATGTGTCTGGTGCTGAGCAAATGTCATTTTGTATAAGGTATGTGTCGGAAGGCACACATATGGAGAAACTATTATCCGTTAAGATTTTCTGTCTGTATCAGTGTCTCATCAAGCAGCTTAAAGTCTATATAATTACTGAATTGTATAGACTTCAAGATTTATTTTGAAGAATGCAGGAGAATGAACCTGAACATTATTAAATATGTCGGCCAAGGATACGATGGTTCTGCAAATATGGTTCACACTTTAGTGGACTTCAAACTAAAAATCGAGAGTTGTATTCAAAAGCTATTTATGTACACTCTTCATTGACTAAGTGTTGCTTGTCAAAAGCTTTATCGCTACCAGTAGCTAGAAACTGTCTTGGAGTTGTGAACAAGATGTCTAACTTTTTCAGAAATAAGTGCCAATCACACCCTGAAAAAGTAAGTATCAGAACTTCTGCTTGCAGCCGAGAAAACTAGATTAATTTATTTGTGTGAAACTTTCGTAAAACGGCTAAAGCCTGTTGTATCAGCTTTTCAAATTATTTCTAACAAGGCAAGAGATACTTCCTCTAAAGCCATAATATTTTTGGCTACGATCGAAAATAGCGAATTTATTGTATCGCTGTGAGTATATAAAAATTAATTAGTTTCACGGTATTTTTATCCAAGTGCCTGCATAGACTATCCCATGATCTGGTATCAACCTAATGATCTAATAGCTTCATTAAGAAAAACAAGAAGGGATTGAGAATCAAGATTCAAAGAACTTTTTAATACAGCTTTGAAACTTTCAGAAGAACTGTTCGGGAGTGAGCTGAAAATTCCCTGCTTGACTGGCCGTCAGGGCAATCATGTAAATCTCACAACAAATTCTTATGAACAATATAGTAAAGTCACTATTATTTTATCATGTGCCGACCAGCTGATAGTTAATTTGCAAGACAGCTTCGGGACTTCAACGACCGTATTGGCAGCATTTTAAGTCCTTCTACCAGAATTTGCCTTGCCTGAAAATGTCAGTCAAATTCAACACTCAGTATCAGCTCTCTAGGATGAATACTATATATGGTGTAGTCAAGAATCTAATAACACAAGCTTCGGAACACTCAGGGCCCTTGAAATATGCAACAAAAATGTTTACCATATTGAAATAACCACCATACATATATTTTTTGATTTTCACATTTTTTCTTAAGTCTATATTATTTTGCTACTTATTATTTAATTCTACATTGCCTAATTAAAGAAAGAAACAATAATAATTTGAATTTAAATCATTGCCACGAATAAATCAGCCAAATGCATATAAGGGAGACGCGGTAAGGGTTACAGCACAGGCGCGCGAGCTCAGAAACATATAAAAGCAGCTAGCGAAGTGCGCCGCGGGATATTCTGAATCGAGAGTTTAATCATAAGAGTAACATACGAGGCCAGTGATGACCTGAAAAAAAAAGAACAGTGTCTCATTAACTAGACACGTGGCTTCATCGTGGAATGTTGCAATTTCAGATAACTAAATTGAATCAAAAATACAATTTGAAACATAGTCTTTCAAGTACAACACGAAATTACTCATAAAACTCTTTACCTGATCGGTGTTGAAATCAGGCCAACTTTTAAAATTCAAATTTGGGTTAAATACCCAGTTGAACCTGGATCGGTTTTTGCTACTGGCCTTACAGAGAGCCTAGCGAAAAGTGCTCATAAAATCTCTGAATTCCACATGCTTCGCTCGATTTACAGATAAAAAAACTAGTTTTTATAAGGCTTTTTGTGCTCTTAACTTTTCTGTTGACACAATCTCAGCGAGAATTTATTTGACAGATCATATGTTTTTAATTCCTCGTGAAGCACGTGCATTCAAGACACTATAGATACTGACGTTCAAAAATCCCCGTTATAAAATTTGAAGCCTACCCCAAACAACCCTGATAATAATTTGATATTTAACCTCCGAAAGAAACATTATTCCATACGTATACGTTCATAAATTAATTACATTATTACAATCAAAACTCTACCAAATAATATTGTGATCTACTAAAATGCATAAGCTACTAAATAAATATCGCCCTGTCCTACGTTTGAACTTGAACTTGGAAATTGTTATATAAACATTAAAGGCAAACTATAAACACGGAAAGCTTCGGTAGCTAAAGAGTCTGGTAGATTTTTGCGGGATCGTGGAGAGTTTTATAATGAGAAAATTATGATCCTTGGACGACGCTCAGCGGATGATACATGGGTCACAAATTTCGATACGATACCGTGAGTATCTCTCTGACCTTATACATGTCTCTATGTGGCGTCCCGTGAATGACGTACAACGGCTGATGCAGGGGCCGCCATGTAGGTACATGTACTTTTAAAATCTGGCACTAGTGTCTGTAGAGTTGTGGAAATTTTGGTCACGGAGAAAATTATGATCCTTGAACGACGGACGCTCAGCGGGGCCCATAAATTTTATATAGTGACTTAATTCGTCATGACTCCGCGGATATTCTCCTAGCTGCAAATGGACATGTGCTGTGTCATCTAGGCGACGTTCAACGGCTGATACAGGTGATACAGGTCGTGTTCATAGAACTGGAGGTAACATTAATTGAGAGCTCAAAGCTTAGCCAATATCACGATCTAAATTTCGTAAGTAGAAATGCCGCGATCCACACAAAGTCATCCAATAATCCAATCTGAAGAAGAAACGTTTCCATGTGTACTATTCCAGGTGAGAACCAATTCTATTACGCAACATTTATGCTTTCATTATTTTAATTTTACGTAACTCTGTTTTCCGGGGACACGTACATAAGGGCTCGATCCTACTTTCTTGTCGCAAAGGGCAGGTAAAATTTCGGCTAGAGACGACCGTAAATCGTTAAAATGTCTTCAAATAAGGTATGGCTCTAATTTGTGCGTTATATAATCAATAAGTAAAAATTTCAAGTTTAAATGAAATCATATTCAGGTAATAGCGAATTTAATTAACTCATAAAACCAACAGATTACTGACAAAAATAAAACAGACTTATTTTTCTTTTACCTCGAGGGCCAGCTGATAGACTAAAGTTGTAAATCTCTTTGCCAACAAGACATCTGACACGAGAAATACCATTAGATGCAATAAGTAGTAGACATATTGGCGACAGTTAGGGATTTTTATGAAAAGAACAGCACATATGATTTAAAGCAAGTGTATAGCTATATTTATTTATTTAGTTTAGAATTGATCAGGGATTTTCCCTAAAATGTTGATCTTAAATCGATAGGATTAAGGGGAGATAGGATAATATGTAAGCCTAAGTAAAACTTACCATACAAAATAAGGGAGCGCAACTCTTTTGGTGATACCGTATATATAAACTGCAGGGCCTAATCCGTATAGAAAAGGGTAGTAGTAGATGACGGCCCATTTGCACAAATTCAGGCAATATTGTTACCTATCATTGTTGACGTGTGTTGTATTGTGTTTGGATAATATTTAAATTATTACGATTGGCTTTATATGGCAAATGTACAATAACTATGCATCACAGGCAAAAAAAGATATATAAATTAAAACGCAGGGTCTCTTGTGCTCCTCTTACCGTAGAAAAAAAAATAACTGCATTTCGATCCCGTGAGATCAGTTATCGTCTGCGCACCGACAACACAAATTTGTAGCAGTAGAGACTCCAGGATCTTTAAATTATGAGACTGAGCCCGTTGAGCTCGCTCCCCTCGTCGCAGGATAAAATATTGGACTGGTCCCGTTGCGACCCCCCATACTGCCAGATCAGCTACAATCGCGTAACTTTATCAAATATAGATGCTATTGAACCCGGAATATCTGACGTAAAATCGGCAAAGTCAAACATCATGTGCATGGTTACTTTGTAGGTAATTATCAGTTTAATAGGAAAGAAGCATATATCATACTTTATAACAGCTACTACAACCCAACGTAATCTTGGGTCCTAACCTACCATTTGCGCAAGCGCTATCAACAAATGGTATTAAATAATCTATTACAGGCAAAACAGGCTGAGCTCCTTAGCTGTACTTTCGAATAACTGCACTGGGACATATACCGAGAATAACAACCGCAGAGAAGCGACAATACCTTCGGCACCTTTAAAGTTGGAGAGCCAAGTTCAATTTGTCATATGTGACAGATGACTGGTTTAATACACTGAGAGAAATGTCATGGAGGGAAAAGAAATGCTATACACCGATAAAACATGTAATTAATTACATGTTTATTATTTACTTTACTAGAAAATGTATTATGAATAGTAGTTATCTTTTAGGATTTAACGGTTTAACTCAGAGTTTACTGATTTGTCGCGTTCTAACCTTTTTGAAGTCAATACTTCTTTGGTTTCATGAGAGTGATTTTTCAAGGTCGCATCACGACATCGTTTATGTTTTCGTCTCGCGTTACGAAATTTTCGTATCGTTGATTGGACGACTAACCCAAACTAACCAAATCTATTAAAATTATTTATAGCGTATCGTAACCGGCTCAAATAAGTAAAATAAGTTGAGACTAAGTGAAACTAACCCAAAGTTGATTCGACGACTAACCTAAACTAACCAAATCTATTTAAATTGTTTATAGCGTATCGGAACCGCTTCAAATGACTAAAATAAGTTGAGCTTAAGTGAAACTATCCAAGAGTTAAATCGACGACTAACCCAAACTAACCAAATCCATTAATATTAATTATAACGTATCGAAACCGGTTCAAATGACTAAAATAAGTTTGGACTAAGTGAAACTAACCCAAAGTTGATTGGACGACTAACCCAAACTAACCAAATCTATTAAAATGATTATAACGTATCGCAGCCGTGCAAATGATTAAAGAGACTATGTGAAACTAACCGAATGTTGAATCGACGACTAACCCAAACTAATCAAATCTATTAAAATTGATTATAACATATCGAAACCGCTTCAAATGACTAATGACCAGTTTCTGAAAGTATGGATAACTTTATTCTTCAAATATTTCCTATGACAACGATTGTTAATACAATTGTAACTATAGTAATTATAGGCTTCATAACTTTATACAATAGATATCTGATACTTCATAAACCGGGCATAAAATAAGTTGAGAATAAGTGAAACTAACCGAAAGTTGATTGGACTACTAACACAAACTAACCAAATCTTTTAAAATTGATTACATCGTGTCGGAACCAGTTAGAGAGACCCATTTACATGTTATTAAGATGAAAATAAAGTTTTTAAAATGACATACAAGGTGTTAGAAAAATTCCAGTTTTTTCGAACTATTACCGATATATTTACAAATACATATAAAAACAAATCCTCAAATAGTAGTTAAAAGATAATAAAAAAAAACTGAATCAAATTAATAACCATATAATAACAACTATTATCTACAATATACTATCCCATAAAAAAATAAAATATATGTCAAAATATGATATTTAAACGTGTCAAAATGTTAAGGTAATATTTTGACATATATCATATTTATTTGAAATAATTTGACATCTAAAACTATCAAATGTGACAGTTGCAGATGTCAAATTTTATTTACCTACAATAGAGCATCGAAAACTAACACCTTTTTCGATATCTCTTTATAATAAGGAAAATATTGACGAATTGATTTAATTGTCAGATTTGACAATTATTGCTTGAACCGTCCAATTTACTGAAATCTATATAATCGTATATTAATAGGGTATTAAGTTAACACATTTTAAAATAAATGTTGACACATTGTTTTCACGTTTTAGTGACATAACCATATTCTATCTTTCACGCGACCTGGTATAAATAAAATGTAGATTTTGTCGTAATTAAAAATCGGAAGTCGATAGAGCAATGACAACTGTATAAAAAATGTCATATAAATTTGTCGATTTTTAATTACGACAAAATCTACACTTTTCCTTTTTATTTTTACCAGGTCGCGTGAAAGACAGAATATGGTTATGTCACTAAAACGTGAAGACAATGTGTCAATATTTATGTTTATGCAAATATGGTCTCGATTCAACTTTCGGTTAGTTTCACTTAGGTTCAACTTATTTTAGTCATTTGAACCGGTTCCGATACGTTATAATCGATTTTGATAGATTTGGTTAGTTTGGGATAGTAGTCCAATCAACTTTCGGTTAGTTTCACTTAGTTTCAACCTATTTTAGTCATTTGAACCGGTTCCGACACGTTATAATCAATTTTAATAGATTTGGTTAGTTAGGGTTAGTCGTC
>MU188436.1:11154-30162 GCA_016904865.1 Pissodes strobi | reverse complement strand
TTTAGTCATTTGAACCGGTTCCGATACGTTATAATCAATTTTAATAGATTTGGTTAGTTTGGGTTAGTCGTCGATTCAACTTTTGGTTAGTTTCACTTATTCTCAAGTTATTTTAGTTATTTAAAGCGGTTCCGATACGTTATAATCAATTTTAATAGATTTGGTAAGTTTGGGTTGGTCGTCGATTCAACTTTCGGTTAATTTCACATAGTCTTAACTTATTTTATTCATTTGAACCGGTTCCGATACGTTATAATCAATTTTAATAGATTTGGTTAGTTTGGATTAGTCGTCGAATCAACTTTCGGTTAGTTTCACTTATTCTCAACTTATTTTAGTTATTTAAAGCGGTTCTGATACGTTAAATTCAATTTTAAGAGATTTGATTAGTTTGGGATAGTCGTCGATTCAACTTTCAGTTAGTTTCACTTATTCTCAACTTATTTTAGTCATTTGAAGCGGTTCCGATACGTTATAATCAATTTTAATAGATTTGGTTAATTTGGCATAGTCTAGTCTAGTTAGACTCTCTCCAGGCCAGGGGGTACGGGGTCCAGTTTTCGTCCAGGATCCTTATTTTACCCCGGCTATCTAGCCAGGGCATGTGCCCTGAAAATTTTAGCCCTCTAGCTATACTGGAACATGTTTAATTAAAGGGGCGTTTCACTTTGATAGGCGTTTAATTTTTTCTGACTTTACCCTCGCTAATGAAGTCACTTCAATTATAATTAACACACAACCAAAGTAAAATGGCGTTCACGCAAAAATTTTGTCGTCGACGACTATACTAAACAAATCTCGGACTAAACTAAACTGACAAACACGTGGAGATGACAGTTAACATGTTTACCTCCCACTCTAAATTTTTGGGCGGGATTTATGTTGACACTTCTCTGCGGTTGTTATTCTCGGACATAGATGTTAGTGTCGACTCAATTATGAATGTTGCAATAAATAAAAACAGTCGTAGATTAGTTTTATAAAAGTGTGTGCACCTTTCATTAATAAAACATTGTTTTCCTTGACAAAGTTACTGTTTTCACATCCTGCATGCGTGCCTGACGGGTGCCGAAAACATTTCCACAGCTTGCGCATTCCTTTTCCGTTTATTTGAAATAGCTGGAAAAAATATTAAAATACATACAAACTTTTTCTGCAATAAGCAAACTTTAGCAAAATCTTAAACTACTTTAGGCTTTGTTGATAGTTAATACGTAAATATGCAAGAAAATTAACTAGATATGTTTTTAGCAGAATAATAATTAGTTGTTGAGCGTTTTAAATTTAAAAATGCTTCAAGGCAAAACTTAATAGGTTTATCGTCTCATTTCTAATTTATTCTAAGCGAAATAACTTGTTTCCAACATTTTAGAGCATAATTAATTTCACATTTTACAAAAACAAGCAATTTAACGTGTTAAATAGATTTCTTACTGCCTTTAGCCAAACAAGAAATAAAGGGTCGGACAGGACAGGATCGCTGCGCTGCTGGGCGGCAGTTGCCACCTGTGTATAACTGATAGATAATTAGGGGTCGAATAAATGTCTTCAAAATTAAAATCTGACATTATTCACTGGTCCTTGACGATCAGTTAAGTCACATCAGCGCATCTTACTAATAACAATGCCCGCTATAAATCGTGCCCCATAAAAAGGTGTATAACTTTGTGAAAAAACGGCATAACTAGGATATATAGGGAATATATCGCTTGCTGATAACCATGGCGAAACTGCAGATTCCAAAAATGAGGAAGGACCACTAAAATATTCTACATTCCACACTCTTTTAAATACAAAATCGGCGAACCGATAGCTCTTTACCTACTTACCAGTGGGCAGCACCGGTCGTTACGACAGTGATCAACCACCTGCGTGCATTAGCGGCAAATCCAGTGTTTTGCCAAGAGTTAAGCCATTACCGCCTATAAGAAGACCTAACGGCTTACGCGTGACGTCATCCAATCTGATCAAAAGTTATTTACAGGCGTATATTGAAATGTGCAATTATTTCTTTTAAAATTTCACAGTAAGTAGCCATTTTAGATGCAAAATAAAAAAAAACATAATGAAAATTTGTTTTTGGTAAATTTAACTTTTTGATGTGTAAACGTCTTATGCGGCGCTATGAGGGTAAATCTCGGCAAATGGGACGGAAATGTGCATGCGGATGGTGACGGAAATGTGTAAACGGCTGTGACATTATAAACATGCGCAGTGATTTTATGAGGGCTGCTCAAATATTTGTGCATGTCGATATAGGATATGTTTACACTTCAGTGTCTCGAGTACTAGTAGACTCGCTCATTTTTTTATATGTAGCTTAAAACGCAATTGAACTAATATTACTTTAAGCGCGACTATTATGACTGATAATGTTTTTAACTCATTTTTGTTTCAATCAAAAATTATATTGCAGTTTACTTACATTTTTCTGCACACATAGAAAATATTTAAAGGCTTCTGGTTAAAGCTCATCATTCGATTTTTTTAAAGGAAATTGAAATTTCAAAGCAAAAACCTTTAAATATCTAGTTTATCAAAATAGGTAGTCATAATAGATAACAGTGTTAGGGTGCAAGTCATTCCGTCATAGAAAAGGCAATCAATCCTATTACGTGCACGCCCAATATGCAATCGTTATTGTAACAGTCTGATTTTGCCACTATAAAAAATTTTAAATTTTATTTTATATGCTGCATTTAGCAACAAAAAATTCTATATTTTGTGGTAAGAATCATTGAGTATTATCATCTCCGGTTAATTAATTTATTTGATTTGTTGTCAATACGTTTAATGCACATCCCTTTGCAGCATTTATTAATATTAATTAATTATATGTATATACGATTAAAGCATAATATGTATTAGCTTTTATAATACTGTTTTCTTATGATGTCCTCCAGTACTTTGTGGCTGTGTTTATTTTGGTGGATGGTCTGATGGCTCGCTTAGATTTATCAGACAACTAACATAAGATATTGTGTTATTAGTTTAACTTAGTTATATTACAATAATTATGTTTTCTTGCAGTTCTCTTGTAATGGAATATAAGTTATCATATATCAATCTATTCCGCTCCACTAAAGTATATCTATTTATCAATGGTTTTCAATGTTCAGTATATTGATCGGCAGTGAAACCTATCTGTGAATGGATATATTTCGCACAATTAACTATTTAAGGAGAACAGGTACGCAGATTTATATCCATAATTCGCGAATTCGTGTAATTACAGATTTCTTTGTTGAGTGAATGCCATCTGGGGGCTTATCTCGTATAGTTGGTAATTGAACGATGTAGTGCGTTGTTCAATACCTGTAATTTTAGCATGTAATCTACAATAGATTGCTATATTTAGCGTATGTTGAGTGTTTCCTTAGTTTGACGCCGGGTTTCCGATAGCGGTGGTCACATGGTGAGCTTTGCCCAATGAGAGCTTTGAAAATCGAAATAGGTAGAACGTAGAAAATTTTGAAACGAAGGTGGGTCATCTTGGTGAGAACGTTTGACGCGGTAAGTGATTAATTTTCTTATCTCAAAATATTTTATTCATCCTGCATATTTTTCAATAATCTTTTCATTTTTCAAGTACATAAGTAATAATTGTTTCCAATTCACTTAATTATATTCGACTAAAGCG
Organism: Pissodes strobi; assembly: GCA_016904865.1. Classification (NCBI taxonomy): domain Eukaryota; kingdom Metazoa; phylum Arthropoda; class Insecta; order Coleoptera; family Curculionidae; genus Pissodes; species Pissodes strobi. The sequence continues at coordinate 26,522 of MU188436.1, read as the reverse complement.
AGAATTTAGCATTTTTATATTGCACTTTCGAGTGATTGACGATTTCAACAATTTTAACTATTTATGTTGACCTTTAGGTTTGAATACCGAGTTTTTGGTGGGATAATTGCGTATCTTAATAGTCAAATTTGTTTAATTTGATAATGGTTTAATCCAAATATATAGAGAATGTAATTATTTCATCGTTTAGTGGTCATACATATGATTTTACATATTTTCATTTAAATTGAACAGTATTAGTTGGGAGATTCTAGGAGCGAATTTTATATGTTCCTGTAAAAGGTAGTTAATTGAATTTGAGTAGAATTTCGCTGGATTTTCCTTTGCAGTATTGTTGATCATAGTTTTTTTTCAGGCTTATTTCATTAATATTTCAGTTTATTTGTAATATCAAGCGAAGCATATAATTATTGCCACTTACCGTGTCATGTTTTATCAATGATGTACCGACATTAATTTACATATATAAGAGGTTTAAGTACATGTGTGTAAATTTACCTGTGTTTTTTCTTTATCGTTTATCTAAGTTCCTATCTTAAGGCGAGATAGTGATTATCTTATCTTTATCTTTGATTAATTGAGACGTAATTTACGTTCAATTATTGTTTATGTGCCAAGGGCCATATTTATAGCTTAAGTAATAGAAATTACTTATCTGGAGTCATAAGACTCGTTTAAAGAGAGGTTGTACCTCGTTTTTTCCATTGCTTCAATTATCGTTTATGGGCCAAGGGCCATATAAAAAAAGTAATAGAAATTACTTATTTTGAGTTATAATAAGACTCATTTATAGAGAGGTTATACCTCGATTTTATTATTTATCATAAAAATCTAGTTATCTTCTTTTGGAAGTTGCCGAGAGCCACTGTTTGGACAAGTTTGATAATTTTCTTTTGAATCTTAAATTTTAATCATAAATTCTTTTGGATTTAATATCTTAAAGTAAAGAAGAGAAATATATTGAGTAACAGTAATTATTTATGGTTGCTTAACCATAGTTATCTATAATTTTTACTCAACTTAAAATTGTAATTTAAGTTCTGTTTATACCTGCTGTAACCAGTAAATTTCCAAATTGTCGATTAATGCCTCCTATGTGATAGTCCAACTAAGGTCCACAGGATACTTTCCTGAATAATTAGTTAATAAGCAGTATAACTTGGTCTAAGACCTTTGTATTCTTTTATGTAACGATCAATTCGAGACGAAGACGCCAAATACATCTTTGCCATGCAACCAAGTAGGAGTCCCCACTAGGATTACCTGTAAGACCTGGATACGCCTATAGTGAGAGAACTTAGGTACAAGCGGAAGGGTTCCAGTGGAGATCATAACCGATCGCATGGTTACAAATGGCTGAACGAAGTTATCGCATGGTTCCAGATAACTGAATGAAGTTAAGTATCAATCAGAAGAAAGATCGTTTGCTTAGATCAATTATTTGTTATAACTAAATTTTTTTAATCGTCTACCTTGATTCTCATTTACATTGCTAGTCAATTTATTCCAAAAGCCAAAACTTTATAAATTGTATTTACATCTGGTTATATAGATTTTAATATTTTTTTAAAACCTCATCATCTTGTAAATTAGTTCTTAAATTAATATATATTGTTTTTAGAAATATTTTGTTTGGTTTATTGTAGGATCGATCGAGTTATTTAAGACGCGAATTAATTTTTTAATGTTCTTATCTTTATAATTCTTGATATATTAATATTTATTTTTTATTTACATTGTCTCAAGGAGCTCTGGCGCCCACAATATCATAAAAAATATCGTTAGTGAAAGAGAAAACTCACACCCTCAAATAAACTAAATAAATTAACTTTCGCTCTATCCTTACAAATTGGCGACTGAGCTAGATAATCATTACAAAGTGGCGCTCAACTAATTAATTAAAATAATTAAATACATATCGTTACACTCTATGGGCGGAACGTCAAACTGGTGAAAGCAGTTTGATTAAGGGGAGTGACGCCCCCGCCATCCCGAGTTGCCACGGGATGTGGTTCATCACGTCGTCCTCCCCCAGGCTGGAGAACACCGAAGTACAAAGTTTGGAGCTGATCAATGACAGTTTGTGTTGAAAGGGGCTGCACTGTATTAACTGGCAGGTACGTCAAACTGGTGAGAGCAGTTTGTTTACGGGGAGTGTTCGCCCCCGCCATTCTGAGTTACCACGGGATGTGGCCCATCAAATCTCATCGTCTTCCTTCAGGGTGGAGAACACCAAAGTACAAAGTCTGGAGCTGATCACTGATGAGTGACCAAACAAACCCTATTCTTATCCCTCAGACTAGGGACCACCAAAGGAATGAGTCTGAGGCCGATGCTTCCAGTGGAAGCGGCCCTAGGTGGTAGATGCATACGTCTACTCGCATCGTCAGGGAAAGAACATTCCACCACAACTAAGCGCTAAGTGGTTTTTCCAAATCACGTTCCGCTTCCGCGCTGGTGGTTCCGGGTTCCACAATAGGAATATATGAACATGATGGTGCTTCAAGAATCAAAATATTCCGGAAGTAAAATCCCCGGCCATTCGGATATCCGGGCGCTGGGTGTTCCTGGAAGTCCTTCATTCCGCATTTCACAGACAGCAAAGATACCGAACCAATTTAGGATAGATTTCGGCAACATAAGAGGCCTAAATACAAACATAAATTCGGTACACCAACATCTAAAAGCAAATAGACCACACATACTAGCCCTTACAGAAACACAAGTATGTTCTACAACAACAATAGTAAACTACCCCTGGTTACGACTTACACACCCGATTTAGACATAAGTTCGGAATATGCCTTTTTGTCCGAAGCGACCTTTCATGTCACAGCGAGGAAACACTCGATCCGAACAACCTTAACGTCATGTGGCCCAAGTTGACCGCCAAGGGACTAACCAAGTTTATATATTGTCTCTATCGCTCGAAGCGTGTAAAGCATTTTTACAAGCTACCACTTTTGGCTCAATACAGGTCGATCACCCCAATTCAGAAATAATCGTTCTGGGAGACTTCAATGTCCACAACATCAACTGGCTCATACATCACAACAAGACCGACAACGAAAGTAGAGAAGCTGAAGCAATTGCCATCAGGTGCGGGCTTACTCAACTTGTAGACGAAACAACTCGAATCTCAGAGTGGGGCAAATTCGTCGCCCTCATGGATCTTTTTCTAATCACTAGTCCTGACCATTACACAATTACAGCGGGTCCGCCATTAGGTACTTCCGACCACAAACTTATTACAACGGTTTGTGAATTGCCACTTCTACAGAAGTATCCACCATTGCCTCGCAAAATCTGGCATTACAATTCTGCAAACTGGGACGATCTAAGGGAGTTCTACCTAGATTCTCCTTGGCTCGACGTCTAGATTGCCCATTGAATATCCACAATTTGTCCAAGGGGCGTTCAATGGAGGTCCATTGGACTATACAAACGACACACGCATGGATATCCTTCTGGATTCCAACTCTTGTCCATAGGGGTTACATATTGGGATGCATTTTGGACATGGTTTATTAATATAATATTGTATAGGGTTATTTTTTATATTTCGATATTTTTCAGTTAGAAAAACATGAAAGGCTAGAGTTTCTGAATCATCAAAATTTCTAATCAAAAGTTTAAAAATATTTCTGCAAACGTCAAATTTGGCAGGTTGTAAATTTTCTTAAATATATTATACATTATAATATACTTATTTGGAATCAGAGAAAAGATCTTTTTATATATACAGGATGTTCTATAAGAAAATTTACAACCTGCAAAATGACAAATTTTGAAATTTTAACTTTTTTATTTAATTATCTTTTCTAACTTTAGAAGTACTCAAATCCTCTAGGGGGAGCTCTTGAAATATAAAAAAGATTACCCTGTTTAATAAAATAAATCACATATACATAATTCAACTAAATATTATTTATTTAAATGCCACAGAGAACAGATATTAAAAAGTTAGGTGTAGATGTCTTTTTTCACAAGCAGAAACGATGGCGAAAGAACAACGTACAATAACACGCCCGGTGTCGTTGAACAGGGTCACCATAGATCACAGAAACAATAATAATTATGCACTGGCACTGGTTATATTTTACCGGATACCCACAAAGGAATGCAAGACTTTTAAAACAATCGAATTATTCTAATAATTATTTGATTAGGAATAACAAAAAGATACGAAAAATGCTCGTAACTGTTCCCTCTCACGCGCCAAATGACAATTGACAAGTGACATACATGAAATACGATCTAACGTCGTATTCGATTGGTGGAAGTGGTAATCCACAAATATGATTTCATCCTTCTTTAACAATAAAACAAAGAAAAGAATACCGACCGAAAATGGAATGAAACTAGTCATTTGGATTTTTTTTTTATGGCAGTGGCACACACACTAAAGGTAGATCCTATGGCGCTCGACGAGCGGTGTGTGTGCGAAGATGTTGATTGACACGGTTCTTGAATATTTGTAGGTTGTAATTAGTGGGAAACAGATGTCCTGGAAGTGAGTTCCACAGTGATGCAGTGCGCCAGACAAAGGAGTTCTGGTAAAGCGATGTTCTAGGTGTTTCTAGTTGTACGACGAACTGGTGCGCTCCTGCCGTCTCTCGGGACCGCCTGACAGGAGTTGCCAGGGGCGGGATTATGTGGGCCAAATCCTGGGAACATCTGCCGTGAAAGTATCTGTAAAACAGAGACATCTCGGCCACATGTCTGCGATGTTCCAGACTATCCAGATTCCGAGTCAACTCCGGATCGCCGACGAGACGCACAGCCCTCTTCTGAATGGAATCCAGCAGCTTTAGTGTATGCTTTGGTGCGGCACCCCAGATATGTGAGCAATATTCTAAGCACGGTCTTATTTGCGCTTTGTACAGCAAGAGCAACTGCTGCGGTGTATAGAGTTTTTTGTTGCGAAATAGCGCACCAAGCTTCTGGGAGGCTGATTTTGCGATGTTAGCAACATGATCATGCCATGACATATTGCTGTTGACCGAGACACCCAGCAGCCCGATTGACGAGGATGAAGGAATGGTCGATCCTGCCATAATGATGTCAGGGCCCGCTGTATTGGCCCTCTTAGTAAACGTTGCTGCTTGGGTCTTTGCTGCATTGAACTGAACCAAATTTCGGTCGCCCCAAGTTTGAACTTTCTCCAGGTCTTGATTAATTGCTGTAATCTGCTCCTGTCTGCGGTGATGAGTCTCAGTCGCTGGTAAGGGTTTTTCTGATCTAAAGTGGGAGACAAGGGTACTGTCATCTGCAAAACTGTAAACAGGATTATTCGTTTCGATCAGCAGGTCATTAATATAGATGAGGAACAGAGTTGGTGAAAGTATTGCGCCCTGAGGCACGCCCGCGTTGATGGTGAATGTGTCCGAGATGTGTCCATCGACTGCAACATGTAGGGATCGGTTCTTAAGGAAACTGGCCAGCCAGCTGCAGAGAGAGGCGGGCAGTCCCAAGGACGGCAGTTTGTTGAGCAGTCCGTCATGCCAAACTCTGTCGAATGCCTTTGAAATATCCAACGCAATCGCTCGAGACTCTCCGTAGTTTTCAATTGCCCTACTCCATATATGAGTGACATAGGCCAATATATCTCCTGTCGATCTCTCTTTGCGAAAGCCGTATTGATTATCGCTGATTATTCTGTTGCTCTCGAGGTACTTGAGTAGTTGCTGGTTGACTACACGTTCCATGACTTTGGAGATTATTGGAAGCAAGGCAATCGGGCGATAGTTTGAGGGCGTGGTTTTCTTGCCTTTTTTTGGAACAGGTTGCACTCGAGCGACTTTCCAAGAGGATGGGTAAATCCCTTTTCTGTAAGAAAGAGAAAAAGCCTGGAAAAAACAGGTGTTAGTTCGTTGGCGCAGTTCTTTAGCACGATGGCAGGTATTCCGTCCGGTCCTGATGCCTTTTGCGTATCTAGTTCTTTAAGGATTTTGCGAATATCACGATGAGAAAACTTGACTTCTGCCATGGTGGTGTTGATGTTCGGTATAGTGGGGAGAGTCTTGCTTTGGGGCACGTCTAAGGTAGAGTGCGATGAAAACATTTTGGCGAGCATGTTTGCTTTTTCTTTGGCTGTAGTCGCCGTGATGCCACGTTCGTCCGTCAAAGGTGGGAGAGACGTTTTTGTAAAGTTGTTACTTACTGCCTTTACTACCGACCAGAAATTCCTGGAGCCACTGGGGCATTGCAAAAGTTTATTCCTGATCCTTTGATTGTGTTTGTCCTTAGTTTCGTCGATCACACGCTTGCACTCGTTTCTCGCTTCGATAAAATAATTGCGATTTTCAGCGGTCTGATTTTGCTGCCAGTACTTATAGGCTTGCTGTTTCCTTCCTACAGCTCTTTCGCATCTTTTGTCGAACCAGGGCTTTCCTTTTGATGGTAACTTGATGGAATTTGGGATGTATGCTTCCATTCCTGAGGAGATTACTTGCATGATCTCTTCGCAGCAGTCTGACGGGTCGTCAGTGGCAAAGCAGACGTCGAGCCAAGGAAAATCTAGGTAAAACTGCCTCAGATCGTCCCAGTTTGCAGAATTGTAATGCCAGATTTTGCGAGGCAATGGTGGATCCTTCTGTATGAGTGGCAATTCACAAACCGTTGTAATAAGTTTGTGGTCGGAGGTACCTAATGGCGGACCAACTGTAACCTTGTACTGGTCAGGATTGGTGGTCAGAAAAAGATCCAGGAGGGCGGCGAATTCGCCCCTCTCTGAGATTCGAGTTGGTTCGTCTACAAGTTGAGTAAGCCCGCAGCTGATGGCAAATGCTTCAGCCTCTCTACCTTCGTTGTCGGTCTTGTTGTGATGTTTGAGCCAGTTGGTGTTGTGGGCATTGAAGTCTCCCAGAACGATTATTTCTGAACTGGGGTGATCGACCTGTATTGAGTCAAAGGTGGTAGCTAGTGTTGAGAAAAAGCTTTGGTAGGCTCTATCGCTCGGAGGGCGACAGAGGCAACATATAAACTTGGTTAATCCCTTGGCGGTGAACTTGAGCCACATGACGTCAAGGTTGTTCGGTTCGAGTGTTTCCTCGCGGTGACATGAAAGGTCGCTTCGGACAAAAAGGCATATTCCGAACTTATATCTAAATCGGGTATGTAAGTCGTAACCTGGATAGAGGTAGTTCACTGTTGTTGTTGTAGAACATACTTGTGTTTCTGTAAGGGCTAATATGTGTGGTCTATTTGCTTGTAGATGTTGGTGTACCGAATTTATGTTTGTATTTAGGCCTCTTATGTTGCAGAAATCTATTCTAAATTGGTTCGGTATCTTTGCTGCCTGTGAAATGCGGAATGAAGGGCTCCCAGGGCCACCCAGCGCCCGGAGATCCGAATGGCCGGGGAGTTTACCTCCGGAATATTTTGATCCTGGAAGCACCATCATGTCGATATATTCCTACTGTGAAACCCGGGATCACCAGCGCGGAAGCGGAACGTGATTTGGGAAAACCACTTAGCGCTCCCCAATTCTGGTGGGGTGGTCTTTCACCGGACGATGCGAGTAGGCTTATGCATCTACCACCTAGGGCCGCCTCCACTCGAAGCATCGGCCTCAGACTCATTCCTTTGGCGGTCCCTAGTCTGACAGGGGTAAAAATGGGGTTTGTTGGATCACTCCCCAGTGATCAGCTCCAGACTTTGTACTTTGGTGTTCTCCAGCCTGGAGGAGGACGATGGGATTTGATGGGCCACATCCCGTGGCGACTCGGAATGGTGGGGGCGTCACTCCCCGTATTAATTTGACTGCTGCAAGATAAAATAAGGCATTATTGGCATATGTTCACGTGATCTTCCAATTGAAATTACAAACAAAATCACGTGGCACGTGTGATCGAACATGTCATCTTTTTCCTTTCTCCTAAAAGGAACAAGGAGCTAAAGCAAAGTCGCAGATGAGGGCGCTTGTTATGTTGAAATTTTATTTGTTTACCTTAATTTTTTTGGTTTATGATATGGAGGGTGAAACGTTCGTTTCACTAGCCATAGTTTATGAAAAGTGAATTAAAAAAATATAGAGTACAAATTTAATTGCAGCCTAGATTGGTTTTAATTTTTATTAAAAATTATTATTAAGTCCAACAAAAGGATATAGTTTGGACAGAGAAAACCGGCTATACATTGGCATGCTAAAAATGACTAGCCAATGGATATCCATTTTGGACTTATCAATGTACTGGATGGTATTTGGACCTATATCGGATGTCCAATGGACATAAAATAAACGGCTATAGATTGACACGCCACAAAACGCTCACCAATGGATGTTGATTTTTTGTCCATGGATATACTGGACCATCTTTGGACAAATTTCGGATGTACTATGGACATCGTGTGCTATCTGAGATCGTGTTAAAGAACTGCGCCAACGAACTAATACCGGTTTTTTTCCAGGCTTTGTATCTGTCTTACGGAAAAGGGATTAAAATCAGAAAAACCATTACCAGTGACTGAGACTTATCACCACATATAGGAGCAGATTACAGCAATTAATCAAGACCTGGAGAAAGTTCAAACTTGGGGCAACAGAAATTTGGTCCAGTTCTATGTAGCAAAGACCCAAGCAGCCATGTTTACCAAGAGGATCAATACGGCGGGCCCTGAGATCATTATGGCAGGATCTTTCGCAACAAAAAACTGTATACAACCGTGTCAATCAACATCTTCGCACAGACACTGTTCGTCGAGCGTCATAGGATCTCTTTTTAGTGTGTGTGCCACTACCATAAAAAAGGAATTGAGTTAATATCACTTTGATCCATGTTACTACTTTCGGTTTGAATATTTCACTTCTAATCTCAGGCTGATATGGCTTTAATTTGTTGGGGTCACTGATTTGTTTTGAGGTACTGCTGCAGCTTTCTTGTTTACCTGTTAATTCTAAAATAATTGTTAGTTATTTCCTTTTTCTTTCTCTTCAATAGTAAAAACTAGTATCTGTTGCTTATTTTCTTTTAGGTCTTATTGATCCCTGCATAGGTTACTCATTGTTGTTTCTTCTCAAAGTGTTTTAGGGATTTAGGCGTATCCCTCACATATTTTCCTCGTGTTTTTTCCCATATTTTTCTTTAATTTTCATTCAATCGCCAATGCTTGTTTTCCTTTCTTATGCTTTAGTGGATTTAGAGGTTATATTGTAGTTCCATCTTCTTACCAACAGCTGGGACTTTGATATTTGGGATTTCTACTTTATATTATGTGGCATGTTGTGTGTTCTGTAATATTCAATTGGTAGGCTCTTTTCACTTAATTGTTGCTATCGATTGACAATAGTTATTTGTTTTACTAGGCAGCAAAGTAGTAGATTGACTGCCGCGGCTGATAGTTCAGAAATTCAGCTAAGGCAGTCAATCTACTTTGCTGCCGAGTTGAACATATAATTTTTTACCTCCGATTGTTTATAATGATATATGTATATTGTATATATGCAAATTATTACAATTCCCACAAGCTTTTTATTTTTACTGTAGTGATAAATTAAAACAAAATTTGATAGAAATCGCAATTGTTGGAACGGTTGGTTGCTATGGAAATGTATATGTACATAATAATAATTATAGTTTGACAACTTATGTCAAACGTTTTATTCCCATGGAGACTAATCATTTTGCTGCCTAGGCAGGAAAGTACTTACTTTGCTGCGAAGGCAGAAAAAGTAATACTTTGCTGATCTGTCTGCAAAATTAATATTTGCTGTCAATCGGAGAAAAAAGTGTCTTTCGACGGGGCACTATTTTACTGTTTTAATGTCATTAGGTTGCCTACTCTCCAAAACAATCAACAAACCAAAGTGCATAACTTTTACAGGGCTAAGGGACTTAATATTTCTGGGTCTGGTATTCTCTAGATGTCGCTGGAAGTGTAGATGATACCGCTGTGATCCTGAATCAATTAATTTACACTGACATGGATCAGGATTTACCTAAAAAGAATGTTTTGAATAACATTTCTAAAATGATACAGTATACCACTAAAGAGTTTTATAGGATCAAAAAATATGTAATATGATAAATATAGGAAATCTGAATATTACGCAAAAAACTTAATATTTCCGAAAAGAAGTCAAGTTTCAATTAAATTTGTGCTCTTGTCTTTATGTATCCTACATGGAGCATATGATATCAACAAATATCAAGCACTTTTCTAAATATAATCAGCGAGTTTATAAGCTGGAACAAAAAATTTGAACGTTAATAACTTTTTGTTTCCATTTAACTTTTATTGATTTTTGGGTATATTATTTGCCAAAACGTTTTTGTTTTCGGACCAAAATTAGGTTAATCAAATTCTTGCATAAAAACCGAATGAGAAGCTTTTAGACATTCAATTTTACGAAAAGGGTAGTTACTTATCATCATTAATATTTTCTTGGAAAGATCCCAGAGAGTAAGGTTCTGTAGAAATTATAGTTATTTTCTTCCGAAAAAACTATTCACTAAAAGAAGCTGATTATTCAATAATTTATATAAATATTACACTTTTATTTATATTTTTATAAATTAAGTACTATGCTTTCGTTGCTCACTAAATTATGAGCATTTTTTTTGCCATTTTATGGCAGAATTTTCGATATTATTTACATTTTATTATACACTAAATAAAAAAAGTTTCATGATATACCCAATCTACCTTTAAAAGCATGCATTCAGGAGGTTTTGGTAGACCAAGCACCTACTCCAAAAGTACGGGAAAATGTGGAAAGTGGCGACGTCGCAATTTTAACTGCCAAGCTCGTTTAATCTTTGATATTTTTACTATCCTCAAACCCCAATTCCCTTTATAGTGCTGGTATTTTTCATTTAAATTCATGGACACAAGCTAGAATATATTTCAAAAACTACTACCTTCAAAACGGTATATGAAAATACCTAAGTTTAAAATCACGCTTAACTGAGTTTTGTGCTTTATACTCTAAATAATTTTTTTTGTGTCCACAAAACATCAGGTCTTTACAAAGCAGGTATTGGAGTTAATTAAGACCATAAAGCCAAAGCACATTCGGAATTAACATTTCCGCTTTTTCTGGGATACATTTTACTTTATTACTTAGTATCAGTCCTCGTTGTCAATTAACCTAAATTTAAAAATGCAAATTTTAAATTATGACGTTTTTTGCCTCTCTATCCTGATATATAACTATATTAGCATGCACTACTCTACAGTGGGGCAAATAAATAAAATTGATGTAGTGATTAAATTAATTTATTTTGCGTGTTGGTTGATAGTCCCACAGCATAATATTCTAAAACGTTAGTCCTATTGCGTAAACTGTGCCATTAGATTTGTGATAATCATTTATGAAATATCTGGTATTAGTTCAGTAATATTACACTTAAAATTGTCATATATCGGACAAAATTCTGAAAGTTTTAAAAATTGGTAGAAATATTAAGGATAGCATAAATATTAGTAAACTAAAAAGTTCCCACCCCTAAAGTATGTGCTTCATCCCTTACAACATTTTTTCCACCCCAATTTTAATTTTTTTCGGAATATCTACGAAACAGTGCATGGTAGGTAAAAGTACTTATATACAAAGTTGTTCCTCATAAAATTCTCTACAAAAAAGGCTCTATAACAATTTCCCCTAAAATGTCTCATTGTTTGGTAAATAAAGCGCAAACGAAATCAGAGCGGGATATATAATTCCTTAAATATATGGCTGATTATCCAAAGCGCCCAAATTGATCTTACCCATAAAAAGTTAAAATATAAATCGATAACCACTATTTCACACTCGGTAGTGTAATAAGTTTTATTTTCTCCCACTACATCCTCTGTGACGACTCAAGGTCACTACGATGATGCCTTACTTTTAGGACGCGCGCCAAATGTAAATGACGGCTGTTGCCATGATACCTACAACTTTTTATTCGTATCATGGGCTGCTGCCATGATACATTTTTTTATTTGTATCATGGGCTGCTACCAGACTTTATATTATATTATACAGGGTGGTCTGTAATGAATGCGCCAAAAAGCAATCCTAGCTTAAACTTCTTAAAATAATGGTATTGAGCCAAATATGCCTTAGTAAAATGTTGCTCATTAATGGGATACAGGGTGTTAAAGTTTAATTCTCGAAATTGTCATTACTCTATTGCTCAAGCTGTTTTTGAGATAACGACATAAAAAATGGGAATCGGGGGTTTTTGGGGATGGGGAATACGATTATATTATAGTTTTTCTCATAATATATAGAGGGCGCTAGTTACACCCCATACCCTCGCTATTTCATGCCATAACTTTCTTGTTAGTACCGTTCCATTATTTTTTAATAAAAATTATGATAGAGTAATGATTTTTAAGAAAAATAGGTATACTACTTTTATTTCGATTAAACAAACCGTTTTCGATATATTTGCATTTAAACATTTTATTGCAGAGTCAAATCGCGGTCTCAAAAATAATTCGCTAAGAATGGAGTAGGCCATGGATAAGAAATGAACGTAGTCATGGGTACTTGACAATACGTCAGGCAGTGTTGACATTCATTAATTTGAATGAAAGGTATTTTAACGTTAATTTCAATCGGAATAAAAAGCTACTTCAAGTAATTAATATGCCTAGACATTATGAATATACCAATAGTGAAATGAGAGATATGATTTGCATTTAGGCCCAAGTAAATTTTAACAGTCGTGCGGCAGCAAGACGCTACCTGCAAAAATATCAAAATAGAAGGCAGCCGGATCGAAGCATTTTTCAAAGATTATACGCCCGACTAGGCGAAACAGGTTCTTTTCGTCCTGTTGGGCATCCTAAAGCAATATCTGTAGAACAAGAAGAAGATATTTTAGTGCGAGTGGCTGACAATCCAAGTATAAGTACCAGATATTTAGAAAATGCTACTCATGTGAAAAAAACATCAGTTTTACAAATTTTACACAGTGAAAAACTACACCCATATCATTTTAATCCCGTTCAACATTTACTACCAACCGATTTACCAGCTAGGCTTCAGTTTTGTCAATTTCTGCTCTATAATCACAATCACGATCCAACGTTTATCAATAAAATCCTTTTCACGGACGAGGCGACCTTCACCAGACGAGGTGTGTTTAATTGGCGAAACAACCATATGTGGGAACTGGAAAATCCACACTTAACCAGAGAACGGAATTTTCAACAGGAATTTTCTATTAATATTTGGTGTGGCATAATTGGTGATTTTATTTTTGGACCTTTTGAGTTGCCCGCAAGGCTTAATGGTAATCAGTATTTGCAGTTTCTACAAAATGAATTGCCGAATCTTCTTGATGATGTTCCTTTAAATTTACGACAAAACATGTGGTATATGCACGACGGTGCTCCACCACATTATCCAGTTGCAGTTCGCAATTTTCTAGATGAATGGTTACCTCACAGATGGTTTGGTCGTGGCAGTCAATTTCCATGGCCGCCGCGTAGCCCGGATCTTAATCCTTTAGACCTATTCTTTTGGGGTTATATTAAATCTTTAGTGTATACAGAAGAAATCCGTACACGCGAGCAACTATTGCAAAAAATTTATGATTCTGCCAATGTTATCAGGAATAAACAAGGAACTTTATTCCAAGTAAGGCGCTATTTGGTAAAGGGAGTAAGAAAATGCATAGAAGTGAATGGTGGACATTTTGCGCATTTGTTGAAGTGAAGTTTTTCAATATTTGTTCTTGATCAATACATTATATCAGTTTTAGTGTTTAACTATTTTTTGACTGTGCAATAAAATGTTTAAATGCAAATATTTCGAAAACGGTTTGTTTAATCGAAATAAATGTAGTATACCTATTTTTCTTAAAAATCATTACTCTATCATAATTTTTATTAAAAAATAATGGAACGGTACTAACAAGAAAGTTATGGCATGAAATAGCGAGAGTATGGGGTGTAACTAGCGCCCTCTACATATTTTGAGAAAAACTATAATATAATCGTATTCCCCATCCCCGAAAACCCCCGATTCCTAGTTTTCATGTCGTTATCTCAAAAACAGCTTGAGCAATAGAATAATGACAATTTTGAGAATTAAACTTTAACACCCTGTATCTCATTAATGAGCAACATTTTACCACAGCTTATTCAATAACCAGCTATTCATCTCTATCGAAATCGGAAAGTTGGGGTGTCGGGCACTGCGCATTCTGACAGTGCCCTTAGCGGTTCAGTTTCACGATGTCGTGATTTTTCAGGTCATGTAATGACACGAAGCGAACTAAATTTATAATGAATATTCCCTTCAAAATCCACGACAAATTCGCCCGAAGCTGCGGCTATTGCCCTAAAAAGACCGGAAATTTCGGATTTTTATACAATTTTGCCATTTAAAATCGTTTTCAAACGGATTTTAGACGATAAAACATCGTATTTTAAATTAAACGAATTGTCAAAAGTATTGTTCAGATGCCCAGATGTTTAGAAAAATATTAACTCATGGCCCTCTTCTAAAATTTTCACTTGACTTTCCCAAATCAAAGGATGCCGCCGCAAGATGAGTAGCTGGTTATTGAATAAGCTGTGATTTTATTAACGCATATTTGGCTCAATATCATTATTTTAAGAAGTTTAAGCTAGGATTGCTTTTTGCCGCATTCATTACCGACCACCCTGTATATTAGATTGCATTTACTGTGTAGCTGAAGTAACTCTTATGTATAGGCTTTATTTCTCATATTATTATTAATTTTAGGAAAAAATGTATAGGTAAATTTTTTGTAGAAAATTTTATGAGGAATATTTTTTAAATAGGTTTTTTAATCAAAAAGTGCACCGTTCTCGAGATAATCTAGAAAACTTGAAAAAGGGGGTAAAAACGACGTCCTAGGGGATGAAGCACACTATTTAGGGGTGGGAACTTTTCAGTTTAGTGTTTCTTATGTCATCCCTAACATTCCTACCAATTTTCAAAACTTTCAGAATTTTGTCCAATATAAATCATAATATTACTGAATTATATGTACACGGTGATCATTTATAATGTCCCCCCCTCTTAAGTTTTTTGTTTTTCGCATTAGACAAAAATGTTAAATACAAAAGTTGTGCAGAATAATGTAAGCTATTTGCGGAATACATTTATATATATATACAAGGTGTTGCAGAAATGATCACCTTCTACTTTGTACCTCAAAATATCAGATTGATAAAAATATAAATAAAGGATACTTTTATATTTTTTATGTTTTACCAAATTATTATTAACCTATAATACCTTAGAAACCAAATAAGTAATAATATCCATAACAATCGCAGGGCATTATGAGCGGGCATTATGACAACGCCCGCTCATAATGCCCGCTAATTTAATTATTTAATTTTCATTCTCTCACGTTCAAGTTTACTCATTTTATACCACAAACAACAACTGAATA